>JAPMOR010041600.1:247035-258264 GCA_026543865.1 Argiope aurantia | reverse complement strand
TTTATCTGAAATTTAGATTCCTTAAAAATGTTTCATCTAAGATTTAGATTCTTTAAAAATGTTTCATCTAAAATTTAGATTCTTTAAAAATGTTTTATCTAAAATTCAGATTCCTTAAAAATGTTTCATCTAAAATTATACCTTTGACAGTGGCTTTGTGGTAAGATCTCAGCTACGGAACCCATTTCCACCGATGAACCGTCGTGTAAGCGAATGTAATGCGCGTTATATAAATAGGGACCACATGTCCTTCAGCTGGTGTATTGCGGAACTTTAAAGAAAGGGGTGCCAGTTCATGTGCCGTTTTCGTCATCTGACCGCGGCTCAAAATTAGGAGATCCGTCCCAAAATAACCCTAATGTTGCTTTAAAAATGAAAAGTTAATATAACTAAACTAAACCAAATCAAACCATTATTTTGAGTGACCAGTATCAAGTTCTGTATCACATCAATTGTAGTCACAAGACAATACAACGAATTTCATTGATTTAAGCCATTGTGATTATGAATTATCACATTTACATGAATGAAAATGTACGGACGGACAGATGGTCAACTGCTTGACAGATTTGTCTTGAAATTTGATACGAATCTCTATTTTAGATACTAAACCTGTGTACCAAATTTTATTTATTTAGCCTTTTGCGTTTTGTAATTATTGAGTCTATTGGTACTCAAAGAAACGAGGAAATGAACCAGAATGCAGATTTTGCTCATCATTTGATAGAAATCTACAAATTTGCTGAAAAGATAATATATGAAATTTCATTTTCTACCTCAAAGCGTTTTTGAATTAGCTTTGTCACTGATTGATAGATAGCTACAATGCCAAAAATATGTATTCCGGACTCAGGGACATCCACTTTAAAATATCTCTAAAGTTGTTTTGAACATGGAATGTTTAAAAAAAAAACTAAATTGTTATTTTGATTCACCAGTATCTATTTTTGTATCACATCAATCGAATTTGGAATTAAACCTCAACGGTTTTTTTTCTTTACTTGTGATTATAAGGAGCCTATTAATGTTCTTTTAATGCTAGTAAGTTACGTTTCATAATTAAAAGTAATATACAAAAGCTCCCAATATCCTCAAAGAATCATGGAACTTACATTCAAATTTTCATAATTAAAAATTTGCTGTTTTAAATCCATTTAATCTGGGAATTCATGTAAGTCAATCAAATTACCTAAACACTTTATATGGTCAGAAATGTCAGATAGTAACTATCTTATGAACTGCAACGGAATGGAATCACTTTGAACAGTTCCAAATCTACTAATAAACCGATGTCATTGATGCAAACAATCAAATTCGATTCACTCACAACCTACAAACAGTTGTCTATCGAATTCCTAATTTGCATTGCGCATTGCCCAAGACTTAGAAAAGTCAGTGCCTTAAACACGATATCCAGTTTCCATTTCCTGACAAGCGTCGTGAAGTAAATAGAAGTATAATTAGTATAGTTTTACCAACTCATAATGAATGTTAAACATTATGTTTCATATAAAGGTTTGCCAGAGTTCCATTTCAAATACAAATATTTTCGTTTCAACTAAATAAATTTCTCTAAATCTGGAAAATCAGTCGCTTACGGACTGAATAAATGTCATACAATGCAATAAATAGTGATCAAATAATTTAGGAATGATAAGAATTGAAGCAATTTTGTAGTACCTCTATTCATACATTCCATTAGAAGAAATGCAGATTCATTTACCTCTCTATTGATTCAAACTCGCGATATCTTTGAATTGTTACAATGACAGTAAAATTAATTTAAACTGATGGAAAAACTAACTTGATTTCTAGTATATCATTTAATTATGAAATTTTTCGTAATAAAGTGAGATAGATTAAAGTAAAGAAAAGAACAAATTTCTGAATTATTGTTCGATATTAATGGAGGAGGGGGAGGGTATGTGTATACTTGTAACAAAATCAAAGTTAAATTAATTACAAAAACCTTTTGAACTGGTTAACTATTTGTATAAATACACTAAACTAAAATATTTGAAAATTTTAATTTTAAAAATATAAGTCGCCAGTCATTTATTTAAATAATTAAATTTATAATTAGGCTTTTAATAGTTATTTACTCTGTAATGCACTGACAAAGTATGATTCATAGAAACATTATGATATGGCTCTATGAAAGTTTATTAAATTTAAATATGCATGATCTTTTTAATTGAAATAATTTAAAATTTTTGTATTCATACGTAATAAAGTGTTATGATTATTTTAATAATAATTATCGAACTTTATAATATTTGTTATAAAATGAAATAATACATTTCAGTTCCTTCATACGCATCAAATTGCATGATAATTAACCGATTTAACCAATTATATACAAGTACATATATAATATAAACATTACATATATATACACCATATATATGTAATAATGTTATCAAATATATACAATATATTATATACAGTTATATGCAATATAGAGAAAATTGCTATGTGTGGCAATAAAAAATGCCAACGAATATAAACAATTTATTCTAAGGGTCTTTAAGAAAAATATTATATTTCACCTAAAATTTCTTTATAGAAAACTATGTAATGCATCGATACATTCTTGGAGCAAAGAAATTCTATCACTACTTTTGTTGCTAGAAATACAATTTCTGTTAAAGATTAATGAATGTTAAGTCCACCTGTAGGTCAAAATTGCATTACTGGAATACCTACATTATTCATCAAGAGGCAGAATATTTCAATGTCCTAGAAAAATATAGATATTATTTGTTCCGGTTTTCTACGATAAAGCCTCCTCTTGCGTGACTGTATTTGTATCTATCTATTGCCTAAATGTTTCAGACTTAATAGTGCTTAATCATAAAAGGCATCTGTAAAATCCCATAACAGTCCCAAACTGTAATAGTCAATTTTACTCCCTCATATACGAGGCATATAAATAGAATATAATAAAAATAGTTTCCGATTATATTTCTGTATAAACTCGCAAAAAAATATCGAAAAATGATACAAAAGATTTTATGCAAAACCAAAACAAAAGCAATAGCATGATAAAAATTCATGAAAGGTGAAGTATTAAATTACTCACTAAATGATCAACAAAATTCAAATATAGTTATTTTTCATTAAAAAACATTCTAGAAAATATTATTTTTGCTTTAAATATTTTAAAACAAAGCTATGACCTTTACCATATAAACGTTATCATGGACGCTAATTTATTATCTCTATTGCGTTTGGAGAAAATGCATTATTAAAAATCATAATGCAGACATATATTCCGATTTTCGAATTAACCATCACGAAGTAAAATGTCCTTCAATGTCACAGAAAATTTTATACGATTGATTCCCCTTTTTTTTTTCTCCTAAAGCCTACTCTTGCATGACTGTATTTATAATTATTTCAGTTCAAATAGTGTTTAATAATTAAAGAGATTTGCAAATTTCTCGACAAACTATTCGTTTCAATAATCAGTTTTGTAACTGATAGGTAGTTATTAATCAACTATCGCGCAAAATTGTGTAATACTTTTTGTCAAAAAATCATGACCGGGCTTACGTATGGAATTAAAATATAGTACATGAATTTAATAGAAAATTTAATGCATTATGCGAAACGCCGATATTGCCATTCTTTCCGTCGATGTCCTCGGTATTTAGATTCATCCTACACCAGAGATTCTCAACCTGTCGGGCGTCCCCCCCTAGGGGGCGCGAGTATAGAAGAGGGGGAGAGCGAGAATATCCAAGAGAAAATATTATTAAAAAAATGGATTAACTGACTGAAAGGAAAGCACACATATACAGTGTCTCACAAAAGTGATGGGACACTTGTGCTTTGCAAAAGGAAACTGTAATAAAATAAATAAATAAACATGTACAAAATTATTTTGGGTGTGTTTCATATTTAAAGTAAGTAACAATTATTACATAACATACATTTTGTCAAAATATTAAAACATTAATTTAATAAAAATACAATTGTTTAGAGCGGAGCAAAAAATGGCTCACATAAGTGATGGGACACTTACTTTTTCATCAAATATTTATCCAAAAATTTTACTTTTTAAAAGGTTTTAATATTTTGTTGGATTTTCTTTTACTTTTAAAACATGATTTAATCTTCTTGGGATGGATTCGACTAATTTTTTTGTGATTTCTGGAGTGATTTTACCCCATTCTTCTTGAAGCACCGATTTTAATTGTTGTTTTGAAGAAAAGGTGTGTTTTTCGAATTCTTGATTCCAATTCTTGCCAAATATTCTCTATGGGATTTAAGTCTGGAAATTGTGGTGATGTTTTTATTATTTCAAGACAGTTATAAGGCAGCCAGAGTCTAACATTCAAAGCAGTGTGCTTGGGGTCATTGTCCTGGTAGAATATAAAATCGTTATGAAGGCTCAATTTTCGTGCTGAAGATTTCAAATTTTGCTTTAAAATGTCAATATACTTGTACTGATCCATTATAATGTCAATATAAACATGATTACCAACTCCAGCGGACGATATACACCCCCATACCATAACTCCTCCACCACCATGTTTTACTGTTGGCACCAAGTTCTGTTTGTGAAATTCTTCCCTGGGTTTTCTCCACACCAAGATTCTATCGTCAGAACCAAATATATTAATTTTTCTCTCATTAGCAAATATAACTTTATTACAGTAATCAGAATTCTTATTTATGTTGGATTTTGCGAAAGCTAGTCTGAGTTTTCTATTCTTTTCACTTACGAAGAATTTTTTTCTGGCTACTCTACCGTGATATCCAGCAGATCGAATTATCCTTCTAATACTCTCAGCATTAACAATTATTCCATATAATACTTGTAAATTAGCAGCAACTTTAAAAGCACTCTTTCTTGGATTTTTTTTAATATTTCGAACGATAATTTACTTTATTCCATTGGATAGCTTTGATGGTCGGCCAAGTCTTCTTTTATCCTGAATAATATGATTCTTTTTATATCGCTTAATGATATTGAAAACTGTTGAAGGACACAAGTTAACTGTTTCAGCAGTTTTTCTAATAGATTTTCCACGTTCATTATGCAAATTAATAACTAATTTTTGAATTTCAGGCGAAGTTTCTTTTCGTTTAGCATTCATGGCTGCACAGAGCTAAAAAACACAAAAATTCCAAATCAAACTGGAAAGAAATACTGCAGACGATTTTATAAATTATCCCCAATTGCTTTTGAGTAAAAATAAAACCACCAAAAATATTTTTATTGCTTATTTCAGACGATTTTTGTTGCATAGCTAATGGTGTCCCATCACTTATGTGAGCCATTTTTTGCTCCGTTCTAAACAATTGTATTTTTATTATATTAATATTTTAATATTTTGACAAAATGTATGTTACGTAATAATTGTTACTAAATTTAAGTATAAAACACACCCACAAAAAAATTTGTACATGTTTTTTTAATTTATTTTATTACATTTTCCTTTTGTAAAGCACAACCATCACTTTTGTGAGACACTGTACATAGAAAACAGGTAACATTTCGACATATTTAATAACTTATTAAAGTAAAACAACTTTCTAAATCAAAACTTACTTAATCAAAACATACTAAACTAAAACAAATTTAATAATTATTAGTGACATCATGGGGCCTGTCTTACAGAGCAACGTTTTTCGAAGTAAGGCTTAATAGTAGAAATAGCCACTCTCAGTTCTGCCGAGATCTATATTTTGTCTTCAAAGTAGCCACAGCAGAAAATCCAGTTTCACAAAGGTAGGATGTTGAAAATGGTAATAGAATGCGAAATTCTCTTGTTTTTAGCGCAAGTAAAATCATCCTCTACTCCTGCCCAAAATTCAAATAGTGATTTATTACTAAATTGTATTCTACTTTCGCAATTTGTCGTGAAGTCTAAAGAATTTTTCTTCCTCATCAATTGAGAGTCCTTCAGGAGTCTTATGAAATGGATCCCTAATTCACTCGTAACTTGCTATCAGTTTGTCGTCAGCAAGAAAATACTTTTTTAAAATTCTTTGCCAGCATGGCAAAAGGATTTTCATTGGTTACAAAAACAACTTTTACATGTTCTTCTTCAGCCTTGTAAGTTTTAGTACAATCATCCCCATTTGCAAACATTGTTAGATTTCTTTCCTTTAAATTTCTGCTCCATAATTCCAATTTTCCACAAAAAACATTAACTTTATCACTCGTATCCAACATATGTGTATTTAGTCCTTGGAGTTGAAGATTAAAGTTATTTAATTTCTCGAATATGTCGACCAAGTAGCTCAATTTCATCACAAATAAACCATCGCGAAAATTCTCGGCTTCGGGTCTGTTTTCTTCTTCTAGGAAAATGGCGATTTCTTCTATGAATTCATAAACACGATGCAAAAATTTCCCACGTAATAACCATCTTGCCTCGCAATAAAATAGTAAAGCTGAATGTAGTGATCCCATGTCTTTACAAAATGCGGAAGAGATTCTCGATTTCAAGGGGTCTCATTTTTATATAATTACAACCGTAGTTAACACAATATTCAGACCAGGACTCATTTCTTTCGAAGCCAAAGCTTCTATGTGGATCATGCATTGTTCCGGATATTGAACGAGTACCATCGGTGCATATTCCGACACAATTTTTCCATTCTATGTTTGCCTAGTTCATAAAATCATTTAAATAGCAAATAATGCGAGGGCCGTTGTTTTGAGTTCTATTGGTTTGCAGGAAACTAGTTCTTCTACTACTGACATATTATCACAAAATCGAACATAGGCAATTAAAGGAGCATCTTTATTACTATCTGTTGCTTCATCAAGCTGTATTGAAAACAATTTGTCACGCCACTGAAAAGCTGACACTGTACATCTTCAGCTATATCACCAATTCGACGAGCAACAGTATTATTTGAAACAGGTACGGATTGCAATTGTTTTGAAAAATTATCTCCAAACATAGTTTCTACAATCTCAATTTCTGCTGGCAAAATAAGCTCTTCACCAATGGTGTGAGGTTTTTTACATCTGGCTATTTTATATGAAACTTTGTAAGATGCGATTAAAGCTTTTTTATTCACAGACAAAATTTCTTTAAAAAATAATTTTTGCTCTTTATATGATTATAATTTTAATTCGAAGAATTATCTGGGTTTGTTGACGTACTCACTATGAAGCGTTTCCAAATGTCATTTAAGTTTATTAGGTTTCATGCTGCCTGCGGCCAACATTTTTGAGCAAATGATACACAGGGTCCTTTCTTCTTCATTTACTTCAATACTGGTAAACCCAAAGTTTAAGCATTCTTGAGAATATTTTCTTGATTTTATTTTCGGAACCATGCTCGTCTGTGCACTTGTTGATGCTTGACTGTCGTCTAATGCTTGCTTACTTCTGCTTAAAAATTTATCCATGTGTCTGCATAAATTTGATATTTAATGTGGTGAATTGCAATTAGTACGAAAACATATACAACATACACATTCACGATATATTCGATAGCGATAGAAGGTGGAATAGACTGGCTGGTATTGAAACTTGCGTTATCAAACATTTTCCTTCTTCCTATGAGAAAACATCTGCGCATGCTCTAGACGGCATTGGTCGGGTGGATTTTCTTCCACAAACATTACTTGTTTTTTCTCTTTTGTTTAGTCATGCTTCTATGTATTCCCAGTTTCTAAATTTTGCTCACTCCGTCCAGATTAACTTTCATTAACGAATCTTTCTACATTCATATTCTTTTAACGTTATCTACCTGTTTGGATTTCATTTCAAATATAATATTTAAATTTTCCCCGCTTTCATTCGCTTCATCTGTTCAATGCCCGCTTTGCCAAATGCCAGATGTGGTTTCTCGCCAATGTTGACTCTTTTTCTGGCAGTCAGTTAAAAATAATTTAAAAACAGAATGCAAAATACTTAATATACATTATTGTTGTATACTTTTTATTGTAAAAAGGGTTGGGCGAGTTGAAAATTATGATTGAAAACTAGGCCACGAATACTGAAAGGTTGAGAAACGCTGTCCTACACAATATCATTTTTTTATAAATTCCATTAAAATATTTTGTTAAGAGGAATTTCAGCATATTTATTTATTTACTAAGAAAATGTGTATTTTTAATATTTTATTAAGCTGTCACCGGATATTGTCACAGTCAAACAAAATCCCTCTTCCTTAGTTTTTAACAATAGAAAAAATCACGTGATAAAATATTTGATAAAACAATGAAAATAGTTTGAATTTCACGGAAATAATGTAATCTTTTGTTGGAAATTAGGCAATTTTTTTAAATGTCTGAATTCAATAAAAATTCGCACAATTATTATATTGATATCATTAAAAGGACCTTTTTAAAAATTCCGAAACTATGTAAAAATTATTTTTCCTGCAATTATTTTTTGGAAGGTATTGCGGAAGCATAAAAATTTAGTTTCAGTTTTAATTAATTAAAGTTCTACATAAAATTTAAACAAAACACTCCAAAAGATGCATCCCCATCATAAAGGATATATATATATATATGCCAAATTTAGCAGCTCTAGGTCGAACAATTTAATATGTAGATCAACAATACACACACATTCATCTTTATTTTAAGTAGAAATAGAGTTGGAAATTTAAGTTGAATCTTCATAGTTTGGCTATTAATAATGGAAAGAAAATCAGGATGAAATATTAGAGCAACAATCAAAAAGACAATAGTAACAAAATCCGGATGAAATATTTGTAGCAACAATCTACAAGTAAGTAGCAACAAAATTAGGATGAAATAAATATTAGTAGTAACAATCAACAAGACAGTAACAACAAAATCAGGAGGAAATACTAGTAGAAACAATCAACGAGACAGTAACAACAAAATCAGGATGAAATATTAGTAGCAACAATCAACAAGACAGTAATAACACAATCAGGGGGAAATACTAGTAGAAACAATTAACAAGACAGTGACAACAAAATCAGGAAGAAATATTAGTAGAACAATGAATAATTCAGTAGCAACAAAATCAGGATAAATATTAGTAGCAATAATCAATAAGACAGTAAAAACAAAATTAGTAGCAAAGAAATATTAGTAGCAAAAACAACCTGATAGTTGCAACAAAAACAGGATGTAATATTAGTAGCAACAAGACAGTAACAATAAAATCAGGAGGAAATACTAGTAGAAACAATCAACAAGACAGTAACAACAAAATCAGGAGGAAATATTAGTAGCAACAATCAACAAGACAGTAACAACAAAATCAGGAGGAAATACTAGTAGAAACAATCAAAAAGATAGTGAAAACAAAATCAGGAAGAAATATTAGTAGAACAATCAATAATTCAGTAGCAACAAAATCAGGATGAAATATTAGTTACAACAATCAATAAGACAGTAATAACAAAATCAGGAGGAAATACTAGTAGAAACAATCAACCAGATAGTTGCAAGAAAAACAGGATGTAATATTAGTAGCAACAATCAACAAGACAGTGAAAACAAAATCAGGAGGAAATACTAGTAGAAACAATCAACAAGACAGTAACAACAAAATCAGGATGAAATATTAGTAGCAACAATCGATAAGACAGTAACAACAAAATCAGAATGAAGTATTAGTAGAACAATCAACAAGGCAGCAGCAACAAAATCAGAATGAAATATTAGTAGTGATACGGGGTTTCATCCAGAAGAAGGAAATTGCTTTTGTAAAATATATTTAAAAATATAGTATTTTACAGTAATTAAATTTGTATGACTTAAAAGATAATTTTTAACCAAAACTATGTAAAAACACTTATGCGCAGAAATATTTTCGCAAAACTTCTTAATTAATTAAAATTATAATTTAAATTCCGACAACTCGCATCGAAAGTGCGCATTTCCTTCTTCCAAACTATGTATACGCTGACACGAAAATATTTCAATAAATTGCTAAAGAGAAAATATAACTATTAACTTTTATGATATTATAATTCAAATTAAAGAACTTAAGTTATTGAATGCAAAAATAACGAAAAACACAGAACATACATTAATTCTCTGAAAATTGATAAAAAGTAAAAATTCCCGAACAATAAAACCAACAAAACTAAATATCATTAGAAGCAAAATTATTTTTTTAACAAACCAGGCAATATCAAAACAATTTTTCTTTGTGTACATTTAAAAAGTAAAATGACTTTTCCTCAGAAACGTTTTCATGGAAGCCAAGTAATTCAACTCTACCTTCTTCGGAAGGAATGCAATTGCTGAAACCCGTAACGAAAGCTAAGCCCAGCTGTAGGTCAAAATCGAATTATTGGAATACCTCCTTCAATCCATCACGCGGCAAAGTGCACTTCAATGTCAGAGAAAAATATAGATGATTGGTTCCTTTTTTCCACCGATAAAGCCTCCTCTTGCGTGACTGGATTTATAACTGTTTCAGAAATGTTTCAGACCAAATAGTGCTTTATCACGAAAGACATTGGTAAAGCCCCGTGACAGCCACAAGTTCCAATAGTCATTTTTACAGCTCGACTGAAGTTTTCACAGAAGGCGGTTACGGTTAGTGCACATAAGTGTGCCGTTTATATAGTTAAAAAAATAATAAATTTCGGTTTTCTTATTGGTACCTAACTGCTAAATGTAAGAATAGTTTATAAACTATACTAAGAATTCATTTAGGAAAAGTGGAAATCGTTTTATTTTTTGAGGAAATATATAGTTAATGAATTTGGAAACAAAATCAACTCTCTGAAGGAACTGGCTTTAAATTTTATATTTTTGTTTATTTCTGACTTGGAAAGCCTTTTAGCTATTGTTCTTTGACTAATCTGTTTCAGCGATAATTTTTGTATAAAAAGGTGGCAGCATTTAAAGTAAGTAGATATTGAAAATAATTTTAGAGAAAAGCATGGTCTTAAAATATGATATGGTTAGAAATATTTATATTAAATTAAAAAAAATGTTTAAAATAATTCTGAAATTGGCTGCTTTAATACACATATTAAAAAAATTATTTCTTTGTAGATTTATTTCTTATCCACAATTGTCGATACTTTTATTTATTTCTTTTTATTTTAAGATTCATTTCAAAACAAAAATATTTATTTGAATATAACCATCATAATTTAGTGAAAAAATAATAATTTGAACAGTTTGAATTTAATAGTGTTTTTGTACTTAAATTGGCAGTAAATAAATTATGACAGTGGTTCAATTATTTTAGTCCTTATAGACGTGAACAAAGTTTTATAATAAAATATATCTTAAGCAATAGCAACATTT
>JAPMOR010041600.1:236064-246935 GCA_026543865.1 Argiope aurantia | reverse complement strand
TATATTTTTCCATTCCATCTTTAGATAGCATCCCTTCTATCTTTAGAAAAAAGATATAATGGAATCTTTTCATTTTAATTACTTATACACGTCCTATTAATTTTTTTTAATATTCCTCGCAGTAGAATGGATAATAAATATATATTTCAATTACTTAAGCAGTTTTGAACAAAAATTAAAATTTTAATAAAAACAATAGCTGAAAGTTGTTTATTCTTCACTTTTAGAACATTTAGATAATTATCACTTCAACATCAGCGTTATTTCACAGTTTTCAGTACCGAAAGATACCGAAAGATTACTCTTATCTCAAAATATATTTTAATATGATACTGGATTCGTTTCAATCAAACAGTTATGTTTTAGCTATCAATTCTTAAATTTTTTTTTCTTCATAAACAAATAATGTAATCATCATTCGAATGTATCAACACACGTATCAAAATAACGTTATCATATTTCAAAGTGGTTCTTTTAATTAATCGCTATTTTAAAGTATTAGTGTATTTCAAGATTAAATAAAATTTTAATTGAGTTAGATTATATGTTATTTTCGTAAACGATATGATTTTTTTTCAAATTTTAATTTTTTACATATTATGAATTTTTTAGACTACAAATTCTAAAGGAAAAAGTTTGTGCTGTGCAAATTTTAACACAAACTCATAGGAATATTTTTTTTCTCTTAATTGATCTTAAAAATAAAAATAAAGATAATTAATTTCTTCCCTTTCGAATACTTCGACAACTTTGGTTGCGATTAACTAAGACCCAGATTGATAACATTTTTTTAAAAATTACCCTTATTCTTGGCGGCGTCTATAATCTAGCATTATATTTTGAATAATTGTATTTATTATTATTCCAACATATTCTGAATTTATAAGAACATTCAACGGTGGCTATATTAAAAAAATACTGAGGTAAGAATTTTATTTTTTATGGTAGTGCATCTATTTTATGGTAAGTCATATATTTTTTTTTAATTTAATATCCAAATGGTATATTTTTATAGATCTTTCTTAGATTTTCATGCATACATCAATTGGAAACATATCAATACAGTTAAGGAAATCATAGTTAATTATAAATAATCTTTAGAAAAATGTGGATTGCAATATTTGTGTAATATTTATATCATTTTAAAACTTTTTAAAATGAAACTCGATACTTTTTATGATACGAAAAAGTTTACTACACAGCAAATGTAGACAAGAATTCTATTTCCGATATTTCAATCATAAATGAAAATATATCGTATCTTCGGATGGAGAACTATAAAATGTCCCGAAAAGTTATTTACAAACTTTATCAATCCCAAACTCCTTCTCAACGAATCTAATTTAAGAGTTCGAGGTGTCTGAATATCCCAACGAAATTTTCCCTCTTTCATTAAGTACAATTGATAAATACCTGAGGTGCATGATTCGTTCATTAAAGATGCTTGCCCAGATGGATATGTTAAAAAGAGTAGTTTTCTGAGATCATTTGAAGAATGTCAGAACGCAGATTTGTTTAAATGGTCATTAATTAATTGGGGTCTCTTTTGTATATAGAATGTTATATGTCAGTGCAATTTTTGAGAATAAAAGATTTTTTTTAATCTTTGAAAGAGAAACAATTACACAGTATCATGGATATGAAATTATATATAAACATTGTTATTGAAACTAAAGATAATGAATATTCCCATGAAATAGATGGATGACAAAGGCGACTAGATAAACTGAACATTTATTTTATAAATTTAAATAGGCTAAGAGTAGGTGGAATTAATTATACATTTAGAGTAATCGGATATTTACTTTTTAGTTGAATATCTATTATCTGATATCTATTAGAAAGCTTCATGTACTCATTGAATGGAGCATATATAGGGAAATTAAAATAACACGGTTTTAATGCTTGACAGTTATAAGGAATTGCAGACATGAAAATATATCTAAACGATGTAACTAGAATTAAGTAAAATCAATATACCCGATGAAGCAGTTGATTGCCAAAAGCGACTAGGTTAAAATAAATCCACGCACTTCAAAATACTTGCAGTCTATTTTAGATTTCATTTGTTACTTATTCAAATTTTCGACATTTAAACTTATTCTTGTTAAAAAAGAGGATTTCTAATTTTCTTAATGAATGTCTGAAAAAATTAGTCTTCTCTGTTTACTTTAAAAAAATTGAAAACTCCGATTCAAGACTACTATTATATGTTAAAACTGG
Source organism: Argiope aurantia (assembly GCA_026543865.1). NCBI lineage: Eukaryota > Metazoa > Arthropoda > Arachnida > Araneae > Araneidae > Argiope > Argiope aurantia. The sequence continues at coordinate 244,712 of JAPMOR010041600.1, read as the reverse complement.
CATTTACCTTTCTAGCATCGAAAAAAAAAAGGAAAGAGAGAGATTAGACTGAAAGAATCAGCAAAATGAAAAGTTAAGCAGTGTCTTTTCCTATTAAAAGCAAGCTTTGGGACAAAAGAGGCATTTGGGATAATTGCTGTCCATTTTCCCGGCTGAATTCCAACTGTAATTGCATGTACCTTGTCACTTTTGCACAACACGTGCCCTGAGCTTCTTCTAACTAACGGTTGCTCGTAAGGACTGCCATTAGGAAGAACACGAGAATAGTCATTACGCAATAAGGATTAGTCCTAATCTTATATGAAAGGAGTTGCCGAAAATTGGGCTGTAATTTATTTCTATCAGATATGCAGATTTGATTATGTCGATGGAATTGAACATGCAGTTATGATTAATAAATGCTGAATATTTATTGCTTCAGATACATTTAATTTTATAAATTTATCAAAACCCTAAAAAGGAATTTCCAGTTTTTCTTACAAATCTAAACGGTACTTCTTTTTGTATTATGAATTAAAAAGTTCATTATGAACTCAAATGAATTTCAGAAAGAATCTTTCTTTTTGAAGAAATATTCCACTTGTTTGGACTAAGACTAAATAGAATAAACATAAATTCCAATAAAATTACTCTTTTCATTTTCTTCTTTGAGTAACAGAATAAACTCAAATTTTTCCAGTATTGTATTTGCTATTCATTTTCTAAATTCACTGAAGACATTTCATAAAGTGTAAAGATATTATCAATTAGATGAAGCTTAACGGGAGAAACTTGTAAGTTAAGCTAGAATGAAAACACAGCGCACTAGTTTGAACTTAAAATTTTTTAAATATAGAACTAAATCATACATCTCGTTATAAACAAAAGGAAAACATCAAGAATTTCCTAGAGATACAGTGGTTCTTCACAATAATAATCAAGGCTGCGGTGGCCTGGTGGTAAGATCTCGATTCGAGTACCCGATTCCACCAAAGAACCACTGTGTAGCGAGTCTGGTACACGTTAAATTTGTCGGTGCAAAACGTCACCCATTGGTGAGAGGCGGAAGTTTGGAGAGTGGGCGCCAGATCAAGTGCCATCCTCGTCATCTCGCAGCGATTCAAAATTACGAGGTTCGTTCCAAAATAACCCTAGCGTTGCCTTAAAGGGGGACGTTATTATAAATAAAATTAACTTAACAATAATTACAGTCAGTAATAATAATAATAAACCGAATAAATAATTTTGAAGCAAAAAACGAGAGACAGCATTGCAAATCAGAAATTTGTGCATCTCGCCCACAGTCAGATTTGAATCAACGATCTATCGCTTCCAAATGAGCCATAGAAACATAGCGCGCTACCGGCATTATTAATATTCAACTGGTATAAAAAATGAAATCTTTCTCTGAAACAATTGATCGGAATATGAGGGTGGCATTTGATTCATTTTGTCATTCATAGCAGAATAAAAATGTAATACAAAGTTATTCTTTATTTTCCTCGATATCGCACAGTTCCCTAACAATTATGTGGTCTTTGAACTCACTAAACCGCTGCTGTAGAGTAAATATTAGGCTAGAATTATGTCAAACCTTTATTTTTATCGTAGAGAGATGGACGATTTAAGATCGAATTCCATGGAAAATCGCAAGAAAACTTGGTCAGGCAGATGTCTATTTTGTAGTAGATTTTCATATTTTGCTTTAGTGTAATGTGAAATTCAGATATAGAAATACGTATCCTACATTTTAATTTGATCATAGCCTAAAAAATAAAATCCATTACAAAGTTTCTTTCTAAGAAGTTAACCCTCTCTTTCCTAAGATAATCATAGACTGGTTATTCCGACCCGGCAGAAGGCACATGGAAATACTGAAATGACCGACAAAACTTGAATGCGAGAGTAACAACAGCAGGAATTGTGGTTCAATCCTAAAGGCCTAAACTGGCCACGGTGCAACCCTTTAATAAGGAACTACGCCCCTTCATCGATGAGAGGTAGCCACCCCCACCCTTTCGTATACCCACAAGAGTGGCGAGAATCAACCCCCATTCCAGAAACTTTTCATCCTCAATTACGAGGTGTCCTCCACCCCGTAGGACCATTGCAAAGATAATATTAGTTTAGCGTATCTCTGAATATTGGAACGTCCAAGTGTCTTCTTCAAAGATAAGAAAAATTCAGTATCCCGTCTCAAAAATCGTAATGATAGTAAGAAGCTCTCTTACCGCTTAGCCATTAGGCAAATGTATGCTCGAATATCTTTTGAGTGTTCGTAAAAGACCATAGGTTCAAATCCATATAGGTTAGCCTCTCTAAAGGACAAAGCATGGCCCTCGAGTATTCAATCAATCACACATAAATAAGGGGAGAGGAATCTCAAATTGAAATTCCGGTTAATTTGGGAGGGCTCTGTAGCTTCATTGATTGAGCGTTTCTAGCTATTCTGTATTGATATAAAAAGGAGCAATCACAAGCAAAAACAACGATAAACTATTTGCTGAATGTGTCATACATCAATATATGATGTATGAATCGCTTGTATAGAATCATAACTGTGCCAGCCTTATTAAATCTTCACAAATAAGATACTGTTAATTAATTCATTAAAACATTGATAAATTAAGCGCAATTTTTTTTAAATCCAGGATACTCATATCACAAACTCTCCGACCCGTCCAAAAGCACACGGAACAAAAACTAAATGACCGAACCGCCGGTATAGCAACATTGGCGGGAACTGTGGTTGAGTCCATCATAGGTCATGGTATAACACTTCCTTAAAGAAGTACGTCCGTCATCGATGTGAGGAGTCAGACTCCCACCTTTTCATGTACCCTCCAGGGTGCCGAGAACCAACTACCATGCCGGAAGCTTCTCATCCTCATTTTGAGGTAACCCGGGGGGATTGAATCCAGGGAAAGACGAGCAAATTCTGCAGAATACATTTTCTTAAACAAGCATAATATTTCTAAGTTGTAAAAAATTATTTGAAAGATGGAATATATAATATAATGCCACATTCAACAATTCCAATGTTTTATTCCAACACCTTTCACCTATTGTCACATTACCAATCTTCCATGGATTCTAGAAAGGTTTTTTTTCCTTAAAAAAATCCATCTCGAGTAAGAACGAATGAAAGAAATACACCTTCTTATAGTCAGAATCGTATTTGATATCCATTTCCTAGATCTACTTCAGACTTCCAGAGAAGGAAAAAAAATCCCTATAAGTAGTCTCCTCTTTTTCCCTCCATTTCACCAACCGCAGCGATATTAAAATATGATTGACACTGATGGATTGTTTGCTACTCAAAAATTCCCCAGCTTGTTATCTGACACGGCCGATCTAACATGAAATAGTTTTCTGGTTCCTTCATCATATACACTGTGACGGTTACGATGACATTCAATGCCGCCGCTTTATTTTATTGCATCTCCTTCCTTGCCATCTGAAATATAGATTCGACCAATACCTGTCCATCCATATCAAGAGTGGATTTGAAGAATTTTTTTTCGGGCAATGCACATGTCCATATGTCAATGGTAGAACTCCCGAGAATGAAATGTATTGTATAAGGGAAAACATAGTGAGTTCTCTTTTCTTTAGCTGAATTTTTTTCCATATTTTATTTATATTATTACCCATAAAAATAGTTTTGCACTGAAGGATTTATTTACATTATACTTATATTCAGAATTTCTACAACAAAATTATTATTTCTTCTTCTCATAATGAAATTTATTCTTTATGAGGATTGCTATCCTGGTTTTGGTATTGGTATTGGAATATTTTAAATATCTAAGGAATGATGTTCCATAATAGTAAATTTATATGCGACTTTAAAATTTAATAATAATAAATATAGATAATAATAATAAATTTAATAATAATAATAATGAATTTAATAATAAGGTAAATAATAATAATAAATTTAATAATAATAATAATGAATTTAATAATAAGGTAAATAATAATAATAATAATAATAATAATAAATTTAATAATAATAATTATTATAATTTAAATAATTGGGATTTTTAAAGATTCCATAAGAAGGATATATTTGAATTGTAATTTTTAATCAATTAATTTGACTTTCCATATGATTTTAAATTTATTTAAAAAAAGATAATATTGTATTTCAAAAGCAAATATATTAAACATTATTTCACAAGAAAATCATGTTTAATATCATTAAATATGAGAACTCAAAATATTTTAAAATGAAAATATTTTTTTTTAATTTTATTTAGAAATTGTTTTGAGAACTTCGTTTTTTTTTTTTTTTTCTTTCCTTTCTTTCTTTCAATATAGATGCCATTTGTATCCTTGGAAAAATATCCAGTTGGAAAAAAATTATATTTTAATATTATACATTGTTAAATGTTCGAAAATATGTGTTTAAAAAATAAAATGTAAAATATTTTTTAAAAAATTATATAATGTTTGAAATACTGTGTAACGTCTGAAATTGAATTTTTAGAAAAGTAAATTTCTATGCCAATTATTGAATTTATGTGAAGAAAATCAAATCAAGAATAAATATGTTCTACATTTCTTTAGTCACTGCTTTGCAAACAAATGGATACAATAAGAAAAGACTGAAATTGTATCAAATTATCAAACACTTTTGGCATTTGAGTTACAACGCATTGCAAATTTACTTCGTAAATTGTTTTGAAAATAATAAGTAAATAGCGAAGAAAACTATTATATAAAAGTATTCTAACATTGATTTGTTAAATGAAAAGTTTTGCAATACTATTTGAAGGCTCATTTTAAAATCATGTCAAAATATAGTAATTTAAAAATAACCTTAACGTTCTTTTAAAAGAAATTAAGACTTTATATTCAATAATAAAGCGAACCTAGTTTGAATTAAGGCTTTATCTTATAAATATTTAATGACCAAGTTCATTTCCAAAACGATAGTACCTTTTACGAATATAAGTCGCAAATCGTATGCGAATTTTGATATAAACAGAGAAACCAATTTAAGATAAAGTATTTATATACAGAATACATTTTCATGAGAAGTTAAAAATTTTATAATAAAATAATGGATACTCGGAAAAATTTTATGTTTGCACAAATATGATCAAAAGGGCATCCCATGTATAAAAAAGTTATTCTAAATGTAGCTGAAAGAGGGAGCTCGCAGTTCATATCTAGACATTCCATGCAAATGAAGCACACAGAAAATAAGGTGTGTTTCAAATATTTAGGGACACTATCTAAAAACATAAAATCGGAATAATTTTTACCTAATAACTGTAAAAGCTTCTTTGAAAATCATGAAAAATTAAATATAATAAAAAAATCTAAAATAATTAAATAAATATGAATGCTAATAAAAGAAGAAAGTAGAAAAAAATTGCCAAATTTGTGTTTCAAATTTTTAGGGACAGCTTGATGAGATGGTATATAAATTCAAGTTAAATCTTTATTATCGCTCATTTTCATTTACTACCAGTTGTTTTAATAACTTAAAAAGCTTATATTGAAAACGTCCACATTAGTACTTAATTTTTTGCAGGAGAAATATGGCTAAAGATAAATGGTTATCAGATCTTGAAAAAGGCCAAATAAAAGCTTATTACAACGAAAAAAAGTCTTTAAGAAATATTGCAGCCCTCATAAAACGTTCAAAACGTGCTGTGGAAAATTATGTGAAGCAGTTAAATGGGAAATCAACTGCCATTCAAAAGCGAGGACCTAAGCAAAAACTCGATTCACGTATCCGCAGGAGAATTATTCAGAAATGTGCAAATAGAAAATCATCAGTACGAAAAGTAACAAAATAATTGAAACTGTGATGTTCTTATACTACTGTTTGGAGGTCAATCAAGAGCAATAAAAACATGAAATATGCAAAAAAGGCTTGTAAACCACGACTTGCCAAACAACACAAATTACAACGTTTATCCTGGGCAAAGGAATACATACATTTCAAAGATGAGTGGATAGAAGTCATGTTCAGCAACGAGAAGAAGTTTAATCTAGATGGGCCAGACGGTTGGAGATGATCTAAGAAAATAACCAGAGATTTTCTCCAAAAGGGCGGTGGATCTGTTATGATTTGGGGAGCTTTTAGCTTCAATGGTACATGCGAACTGGCATTTGTGAATGAAAGAGTGGATTAAGATCGATACCAAGAATTGTTACAAACACATTTACGTAATGCAGGACCTGAAATATGTCGTCCAAATTGGACTTTTCAACAGGATAATGCATCTATCCACAGCTCAAAATCAACCAAAAAATTGGTTTAGAAATAACAATGTGAAAGTTATGGATTGGCCAGCTAGAAGCCCCGATCTAAACCATATTGAAAATCTATGGGGTCTTTTGGCAAGAACAGTTTATGAAGGAGGGTGCCAATTTCAATAGAAAATGCAATTTCAACGAGCAATAATGGATGCTTGGTATTCTCTTGATCTAAAACTTCTTCAGAACCTAATATATTCCATGCCAAATAGAATATATGATGTCATCAGAAAAAATGGTGCTAATATTGAACGGTTAAAAAGTTTAATTTGAAGTTTTGAAGCTTTTAATTCCGCTGTCCCTAATAATTTGAAACACAAAATGTGTGCTACTCTTTTGTTTAGTTGTTTCAAAGTTGAAATTTATTTGTTTAATCTTTATTTGTTTAATATAAATTATCTTACAATATTTATTTTTGTTATTTATCTAACTTGTTTCATAAATAAATGTCAAATATTTATTATTTACGCTTTTATTTCGCCCTCCTGCTGGTGTGGTGTGGCGTGGAGAGGGGGGTGCCAGCTCAGGTGTCGTCCTCGTCATCTGACCGCGGTTCACAATTACGAGGTCCGTCCCAAAATAGCCCTAGTGTTGCTTTACAACGGGACGTTAATATAACTAAAAACTAAAATTACGCTTTTATTTTTATTTTTACTGGTGTCCCTAAAAAATTTAAACACACCTTAAAACAATTCACAACCATATGACACTGTGCATTTATTTTAAAGTAAAAAATATTCAATATCAGAAGAATGAAACTCATTGTTATACTTATAACAGTTAAATGAAGAGTGTCGAAATCAATGTCCCCTATGATATATTGAATGACATCTTTAAATTTTCCCAAAGTGACTGCGGTGTCCCGGTGCAAGCGATATTTAAAGTATATCTACAAACATAAAATCACTAGGATAATACATGGTGATCGTAAGAGCCATTTAAACTTACAGCTTCAATTTATCACCTTGTCATCAATGAAATTATCTAACAGAAATAACATCACTTTACGTGGATAAGACGGCAGAGCTCTATCCGCATGAAAGTAATGACTGGTAATGAATGTCATCACCTGCAATACAGGTACAATGTGGTCATGCAAAAGTACAGGTTTCCCGACTGGATATAGAACAATGCTCTTCAAGAAGGAAAGAACCGGAATAAAAGATTCGGTGAAACCACACTAAATAATCAAATGAAAAGAATATAGTTGTTTGATCAGATAGTCCGGAGGATTTGACATTAACCAAATACGGCCGTTATGCGGATCGACTTCCTCGTGTCTAATAAATGGTGTTCATCTGTCCACATGATGTTCAATAAACATTATGAGTCACGTTCCATTTGTGTTAGTTCTCATGCAGGAAAGCTAAGTCTTTCATTAGTATCTGCCGAAAATAACTGATGAAGGGCTCTATCTTGTACGAGTACAAATACATGATACTGTGCAGAATACATCTAAACGATGATTCTGAAATGACAGTTACTCTCCCATCCTAACCAGCATTGCAACTCCCCATTGGTGGCCACCAATTCTTCCAAGACACTTTTTGTAACTTATTCGCTCTCCATGATCAAGAATAGTCTGTCATTTCGTGAACCATCCCCCTGCTCCGTTTCTTCAAAACGTCACAGAAAATTCAGTATCCCATTCTATGAAATAGGGCATTTTGCATCTTCAGTCCTTTCTCTACAGAAACTCTTGTTAAACATTAGCTGTGAATTCTTCACTCTTATAGAAAAGTTTATCCATCAATACTAGCTTTTGCAACGACAGCATTCTGCGGCGTTTGAATGATGAATACATTTCCAGTAAGGAGTTTAAATGCTAGAATGATTTGTAAAAAGCTTCTGACTATGACTACTTATAAGCGCCCTTTTTCGATTACTATCAGAATCCTTTGTTTCATTCATTTCGAAAGCTACTTTTTTTATTATAAATATCTGAAATATGCACATATTCTTGATGCCCCTTTATATATTGCCTTTTTTTTATATAAAAATTATGTCATTATTTTTTAAATACAATTCATTATATTTCAACTAAAATGTATTTCACTCATTAGGAATTCATGTTAAATTATGAAAAGAAGCACCAGTTTTCATTTACAATGTAAAAAGAAAATAAATAGTTATATTTTTCATATCTTCAAACGTTTTCAGACTTTATTATTTAGGATAAATAGATTTATTTAATATCCAAATTTATATTCGAAGGTAAGTAATTCTTAGTTAGATATTAGAAGAATTTCTTGTGAAATGCCTTTTATGATATGCCAGAAATATTCTTCCTTATTCATATTGTATAATATTGCGATTATTGGCAAAATGTTTTTCAAGTTTTATAACCAATAAATGATACTTTAAGTCTTATGCCATCAAGATGCATACATCAA
>JAPMOR010041600.1:224745-236054 GCA_026543865.1 Argiope aurantia | reverse complement strand
AAAAAAATGTCAGAATAACGAGAGAAAATTCTAGTTGTATTAATAACTATAATTACGAAAAATATACATTTAAAAACCTATTGGAATATATAAGCTTTATTTCTCTTTTCTAAATTTTTGAAAAGGAGCATTATTTAAGATTTTGATAGAGCATTTTAGTCTAGAAAGATACTAATGTCTATTTTACCTATTCAGTATCTTTTGATAATACAGGGTGGTCGAGTCCTAAGAGCCATCACTGGCCACGGTACAACCCTACCTTAAGGAATTTCGCCCTGTCATCGATAGAAGGAACCAGACCCCACTGTAGGGGCCAGTTGAGTTGGAATCAATAAGGAAAAAGTTTTAAAAAATTACTCGATCTTAGCAAAATGACCATAATGATAGAATATTTTTTAAAATTACATTCTCAAGAAACCGTGAAACAGAAACCGTGTTTCTTAGTATGTGTGTCCCAATCTTTATGCACTGCATTTATGTGATGCATCATCGAAATACTAAATGAATTACAGGTACAATTGCTTTTAAAAAGTGATGCAAATAATAAATGTTACTGTGGAATTTAACAAACTGGCATATTTCAGATAAAATCCAGGTTGTTCATTTTGAAGTTTTCCAGAAGTTACAAGAAATTTCAATGAATATTTGCTTTGCAAATATTTTTTTTTTTAGTTCAAAGAATTTATATTTTTAAATAAAATTAAAAAATAAGTCAAATAAAAAAAAGTAGTACCGATTTTAAAATGTTTAAATATATGTTTATTTTTAACATTAAAGAGCTACTAGAAAGCAAAGTATTTCACAAGGCTATATTAAGATTGAACAGAAATGAGAGATATAAATAATGTGAACGTAGGTATGATAAAAGAAAATCCACAATATTATTTGTAGAATCAATCATCATCAATGAATGTCTTATATGATTTTCTCTTCATTTGGTCACTTCAAAAAGTTACAGTAAAAGTGTTCGATCAATTAGTCATTTTAAATTAATTAAATATTAAATCCATTAATCATTTTTCTTAGTGGTCAGTTTAGTTTAGTTATATTAACGTCCCGTTTTAAAGCAACACTAGGGCTATTTTGGGACGGACCTCGTAATTTTGAACCGCGGTCAGATGACTATTCTTGGTGCTCTGAAAAAATATTATAGTAAAAATTTTTGATTTGTCAAGATAGTTTCTATTTCCCCATGAAATTCTAAAGATTTTTGCTGATTCCCCTGGATTGTTGAATTTTAAAATCGTAATTTCATTGAAGAGTTCATAACAAATTCTAAAATTTCCAATATTGTTCTTCGAAATATGGAGTTATATGTTAGCCAAGAAGAAAATAGTGACTGCCTTGCAACTATTCAATGCTAAGGAATCCTCATAATTTTTCGAAACAGTTTATTTTATGAATCACAAATTTTATAAGAAGGTTTTCTTAATTACCGAATTTACTTCTAATGGATTATCTCTTGTCGTTGCTACTAATGGCACTTGTCATAGATAAGCCCACTGACTTAAGATATCAGTGATTTTAAGCGAAGGGTATATCTCTTGTTTTTTCAGTAGCGCCATCTAGGGCCAAGAGTGCGACTTAGCTACACACACGTCACAAACCTTTTTACGGGGCGGACTTCATTCATGCATTTCATTCACTCATCCCCAGATCGTAATTTAGACCTGAATCAGAGAACGACCACCCCTGATCCAGTACTCCCAATGGTATTACTCTCGACATGGAGGACTTTGTGACCACGACAGATTTATACGCATGCCAGCCACCACACACACGGAGAGTCTTAAGTAGACAGGGTTCGAACTCGCAATCCAAGGGACACGAATCCAACGCCCTACCAGGCTATCCTAACCTTAATAGATTATCTAAATTTATTTACTTAATTATTGAATAATTGTAAATATTCCTCACCTCGAATACAGAACGTGATCAAATTTATTAATATTCTTATTTAGAAAAATTGACAATATCAATTCCAAGATGGCGTAAATTAAAATAAACAGGGAGTCGTATTTACATAAAATCCCACACTTCAATTATACTCATAAATATACATATGCACATTTAAATTCAATCATAATGCGACCAGATTCAAGTAACATCTTTTAAATTACATCTATTAACTACGGCTGCAATTTAGTGAATCCTTTTCCATCAACGTTTAAGTAGATTCTAAAATTGGACATTAAGCCAACGACCCAAATCAATTATCTTCAGTAGATAATTCCGAATAGTAACAATAAATTCGGAATATACCCCAAGAAAAATAAAAATAATTACTGCAAAAATTATTTCGATTAATACCTTATTAATTAGAAAAAGTGGAAAGAGAGATATTTATTTAAAAAAAAATTATATTTATTCCTATTTGAAAAGACATGCTGAAGAAATCAACAATCGCACTCGGAAAACATTTTCAATTAGTTTTATTAAATCGCATAAAGCTTGCAGTTACTCTGTAACCGACAGAAACTTCCTCAGATTTATTAAATGTCTGGTAGAAAATTGTCATGAAATGAAATGAATGGAGATCCCTGACTGTGCACATGATGAAATTTACTGACTGGAGTGAAACTCTCCTCAAAATGGAGTAAACTTAATTGATTTCCTGAAGTCTCAGAACATTTCTCACTGCAACATCCATTAAATTGGGCAATTTTCATCGGAATTAATGATAGGAAGGACATCTACAATGTTAAACTTGAAAGTAAGTGTATTGTTGGCGTCCATCTTTTACTTTGTTTGTTCATCGTTTAATTAGAATATCTCATTCTTCATAAAACGAAAAATGTCAAATTTATCAATTACAAAAACATTGCTCAGTGATAAAATAATTTAAATCTAATAGATAATTTTAATTGGAGTATCAATTCATCAGTTATTTTTGTTATTAGGATTGTACAAGGCAATAAGTCTTGAAAATCGAAACTTATCTTAACTAATTTACAATAACACTCGATGTGAATTCAATTGGTTGTGTGTAGTTTGACCAAGTGACACTTGATTTTATGCCATGCGGTTGCATGGCATGTTGAGATGTAATGGATTGATTAGCAGTTTTGAAACGCAATCTTAAATCTCGCAAGGGGTTTTGATACACACAATTCTGCATTAAAATACACAAAACAGTTGAAGTTGGAGATCGGATGACATAAGTACTGCCTAAAATTTAGAACTGTTTCCACTGTTCGTAGTTATTTTTTATGTAATTTGTGAAATTAATTTTTTTTATTTATTACTAAATCATTACTTTAAAACCAATAAAAAATGTCAAAAATGCATTAAAACAAAAACAAAAAAAAATTAGAAGTTTGTGCTAGAGTAGTTGAAAGTGTATAAAAACAATAGGTTAATTTTTAATTAATTAAATGAGAAATTAATTTGTAAATTGACAATATTCCGCTTCTTGTCTTTTATAATAAATGAGCAAAATTTGGTTGAATTCTCAGCAATTATACATACATGCATACAAACATCCATATATACATACAAATATACATGCTTGCATGCCCAAATGTATATCTATATATATATGCCCAAATGTCATCTATTTATATTGTGATTAAAATAGATGAATAGAGAGATTTTAAAAGTTTGTGCTAGATTAATTGAAAGTGTAAAAATATGGCTGATTTTTTAATTAATTAAATGAGCAATTAATTTCAGTACTATGTAAATTCGACAATACCCCGCTTGTCTTATCTCATCAATTGGTTGAATTCGCTAGAGTTGTCTGGAAAGATAAATCTATCATGCATGCTTAAATAACATTTATATTACTATTAAAATAAATAAAAATGCCAATAAATGATGCAAATAATTTGTACATAATTCATATGCAAAGTTAATTTGATTATTTTGGTTCATACATTCTTAAAAATTTGAACTCTCTCGTTACTTAACCGGCCCAATCTGGCCTTGAAAATTTCTATACTGATTAGCCATTTTGGAACAGATTTATTGTTCAAAGGAGGAATTCAGGATATAAAGCAAGGACATCCTTAATGATAACTTGCTTTATATTATGCGCACAATTATGATTCACAATCTTGTTGGATCGGAAGACTAGTAAAAGAGGATAATATTCCAGAAAGTAGAATATAATAACTCCAAACGAAGTACAATTCCATTTTTTCATCGAATATTCTCTTTTCCTTCCAAGGATTTCTTTTGCCTGTTGTTACTCATCAAAAACGGGAAAAATTTATCCCCAAAAAACAACTCAAAAATATACCACTTTGAAATGTATATTCTTTTTAGCTTTTTCTTGATGTGTTCGGAAAATGAAAAGCGAAGATTCTAAACTTTTTACAAGATTTCCTCTGCAGAGACTGCTATAACGAAACAAAGCATAAAATACAAAACAAACTCCAAGCGAGGGGGGGGGGTCCTTCAATTTAAATCTGGTGGTGGCTTGTTCATCTTTGTTATCCTGCACGCGGAGTTTTTGAATTCGGAAAAGATGCACTTTGAATACCAATTCAATTTTCTGCAAAATGCCGACCAAGAAGTGGAAAGAGAGGTGCGGTTTGCTCAGCTGCTGGGATACACACCGAAAATAAAAAATATCGCACAAGAAACTTTTAGAAAAGTCTCAAGCCTTAACTTTTCAGACTTGTTACCAACCTTACATTCAGTTACTTTCTTTAAAAATATTTTTATTTATAATGTGAATTTTTTTCTAATGTTTCTAAATTGCTATAGCTAATTTAAATCTAAAGATACAAATAATATAATTTTTTTTTGGTAAAAGAAAACTAATTTTTCTGATGTTACATTTTTGAAAAAAAATTCTTAACAATTTCGAATCATTGATTTGCTTTGGTGACTGCTGGATCGTATCAAAGTGGCGAAGGTAACATATCAGAAATTTCTTTTATTTGCAATCTCATTGCAGATATCCTATTCGTTATGCTCCATGCTAAGTAATAGTTACCAGCGTGGAGTTATATGCAATAGAATAAATAAGTGATCTGATATTAAACATCTATATTTTCAAAACTATTGCACACAGTGTAATCAGTGGTAAATGAAATTTTGTATAAATCACTGAGAATATTGCTGAAAAAAAATGTCCATTATTATTTTTTTGTCAAATAAATTCAATTCCGTTCTATAATTGCTTTAAAAACAAGTTTAAACTAATTCCGAACAATTTCTCTTCATTTGCTTTAATGATAGTTGGATCGTCAAAATGGCAATGGTAACATATTTGAAGTTTATTTTAATTGCAATAACAGGCTTGTCACCCCTTTAATTTTGCCTCCCAATGACTAATTATTACATTAGTAGTAAAGTGTTAAAACATATAAACGATCAGATACTAAGCATTTATGTTCTCAAAACTGATGCACGTAATATAATAATGGGTACATGAAAATTGAGAAAATCATTTAATTATATTGCACTCTAAAATGCTCGATTTTTATTAAATTTTCGTAATATGACAAACAATGAATCTGTAATCAAATTCGTTCCTCACATTTTGATGTATTGTTCTGTTAATCAAGCATTACAGTATTAAAGTGGTTTTTATACTCCTTTAATGTTTTCGGAAATGGAAACTCATAAGCAAGATCTTTGGTGTAACACTGTATAAGAAATTACATTAGGTAAAATCCTGAGATCTTGGTGGCCATATGATGAATCAGCGTTATTTGAACACCTAATCAAACAATGTGGAAGATCTTCATTTAGCTACGTTACAAGCATACAAATCCAAGGAGATGCGGCCCTATTTCGTTGAGAAATTACATTCGTACTATTCTCATGTAGTTGCGTAAATAACCATATGTCCAGTACATTATTAACTGTCATCAGTTGAGTGATATCAAAAACAAAATTCGGGACGTTGTTCTTTATTTTCAGGAATTTGCAACATCCGGTCATACATTTATTTTGAACCTATATATTTCAGTCACTATTATAGATAACGATCCACCGGTTTCTCGCAATCTTTCTAACCTCTGTATTTTTAATCATATGCCACTGGCCAACAATAGTTACGAAAGAGCACATTAGCGTGAGATCTTTGACGATTAGATTTTTTTCGATTTATAGTAAAAAAAATCGATGAATATCCAAATATAAGAAACTAAATGTGCATTTTGGACATTTTCTTTCCAATTGACTGAAATGAAAATTTGCCACGGAACTACAACTGCCTCATATAAGGTTTCATATTTGAGTTTTTGAGCTATCGCATTTACATTCTCATGAAAATATAGACTGGCAGACAGTCTAACTTTTAAAGGATTTGGGTCCAAATTTAATTTATATCTACACTATAGATGTTAAATCTGTGTATCTACATTTTAGACGTTAAATCAAAACAATTTTCCTTACGATTATTTTCATTCAAATTTTGGCAAACATCTACAGATTGGATTGAAAGATTAGAAACCAAATTTCACCAATCTAGCCAAAACTTTTTTTAGTTATCGTGTTAAGATTTTTCTGTTTGTCTGTCATAAAGATAATTTCACTATGCTTTGAGTCAGACGGATGAAATTTCGCATACAGTCTTTACACCAAATTTAAAGATGTTTATCAAATTTTGAACAAACTACACTGAGTGGAAATCTGTCTGTCTGGCTGTTCAAATGTAATTAATACGATAACTACAAAACAAAGAGAGGTCTTAGGATAAAATTCGGTATATAGATTTAACATCTAAGGTGTAGACACTTATTAAACTTTTCACATCAAGTATTAGAAAACCGGAAAAAAGTAAATTAAAAAAAATTTATATTTTTTTTCTATTGATAAGCATTTAATTATTTCCTTAGATGCAGTAAATTAAACGCAGTGAGTTAAACATGAAGCATGAATTTAAATTTTCTTTCTATTTACATCTTGTCTTTACATTATTTTCTTGATCTGATCTGGAAATATATAATTCACAATTATATATATATATATATATATATATATATATATATATATATATATCTGTATATAATATTATTCGAATCCTGTCGGCTAAATAATATGTAACATTATTTTGGTTGAAGCAGAAGGCAAGTTTGTAAATACAGATGAGACTTTGTATTTTTAATTTCGTTTTATTCTCTCTCTTCTCTTCTGGGAGACAAACATGATTATTTTACAAGAAGACGCAGCGCGGCAGTAAGAAAGCAAAAACGGTCGAAACAAATGATCACTCGTCTTATGTAAGATAGGTTTACCGGTCATGTGCAGATGAAATGCAAATTTTGATCTATGATAAGAAAAAAATTATCATTTTGATTTGATAATTAGTACTGATGGCGCATTATTTTTACAAAGGGATTAATTAAACTGAAAGTGGAATTGGATTACGAAAGAAAAGAATATTTTAGAATGAAGTTACGATGGGCTAAATTAAGATAAAACCTTGGAAATTAATTAAATTGAAATTAGAATTGAAATATAATTACATATATATGTGAATTATATATGTAATTTTGTAGCAGAATTGGAATTATATATGCAATTATATATTATATATGTATTTTGTTGTAACTTTTGTTGTAAAGTTCCAACAAAACATTTTTAA
Organism: Argiope aurantia; assembly: GCA_026543865.1. Taxonomy (NCBI): domain Eukaryota; kingdom Metazoa; phylum Arthropoda; class Arachnida; order Araneae; family Araneidae; genus Argiope; species Argiope aurantia. Next base: position 228,511 of record JAPMOR010041600.1, on the reverse strand, counting down.
TCTGCCACTATAGTATTAACATATAAAAATATACAGAGCATCTTTCAGTTAACATGTCAATTAATAATACAATAAGGAAAAAAAACCCAATAAATCTAGATTTAAGCCTGTCGTAGAAGGAAGAATTAAAATAAAGCTACCATTTCTAAATTTTGGAAAATGTGCTTGAATTATGAAATAAAACGAATAATGTTGTATTCCAACAACGTCAATGTTCAATCCACCATCGTAGTTTTCTGAGGTAGTCTTATAGCCCATCTAAAGAGATTTATTTTCCTAAATAAATTTTTTCTCGGTGAAGGACCATAAAAATAAACCTGTGTATTTAAACCAGTATTGTCTATGAAATCTGTTTCTAATATCCATTTTGACAACTAAAAAAATCAAAGATGTTCTCATACAATCTGTTATAAAGTTGTTATTCCAGAGAACGTCTTTCATGCAAATGGCATACGACAGTCGCGAAATATTAATCTCTGGCAATACTTCAGCATTTTTACTGAATCTATCGTTAGAACCTTGTCGTGATTTTAAATCTCTCTGAAGAGAGAAATACTGGCATACTATCCCAAAATCGAATTTGTATATATATATATATATATATATATATTTTACCATTGATTGAAACAAAAATATAACACTGAGTTATACTTGTAGTTTCAGAATCAGATACCAAATTTAATATATTTAAAACATTACGTTTTTAAGTTATCGCGCTCAACCCCTTATTGGATTTGTCCCAAAATTTGGAAGCTATCTACACTATAAGGTGTAAAATCTATGTACGAATTTTATCCATATAGTTCTCTTTGTTTTTGTTATCATGTTAACTTATATTCGAACATCCTGTCAGAGATATTGCTAAACATTTGATAGAAATCGACAAATAATGAGTAAATGCCATATACCAAATTACATCTATCTAGCTCCACATGTTTTTAAGTTATATTTATCCCAGACAGGCAGATATAATTCCAAAAAAGAGCTTTTTGAATTTAGAGAAGTTTAGAACACGGAGAAACGTTACTTTTTCTATACTTTGTACTGGAGGAAGTAAAAAATAAAGAATATGAATAGTCTCTTTTTATAATCGCATGCATGATCAACCATAATATTTGAATCATATTGAAAGTGATGACTTGTTTATACCTGAAAAGATATTCAACTTGTTTTCCGATACGATCTATCTAACATGAAATCGTTTTCCAGTACCTGCATCATATATATTGTAATACTTCCGACGACATTTATTGTAATCGTTCTATTTTATTACCTCTCTATTCTAGCTACCCAGAATATAGATTCAACCAATACCTTTCCAACTAAGCCATAAGTGAATTGAATTTTTTTTTCTCCAGACATTGAAATTGTCCATATGTCAATTGTAAAAATTCTTCCGAATAATAAGTACTTTAAAAGAAACGTATTATTTGCCATTTCACGAGAGGTTTAGTTCTATTTTATCTATTATTCTTATATGAATCAGAAAATGCTTTTGGATCGAAAAGGTTTGCGCTTTTTTAGAATTTCGAAACAAAATATATTATTTTGCTTGATATCTTCAGATTTTACAAATTCCTAGAATTGCAATAGTTTAAAGTTAAATGGAATTCATCTTTCGTAAAATAGAAATCCGTGCATGTGAATTAAATCCAATTAGATGCAAATATTTTCTTCTGTTTTTGTTTGTATGTTTTAATACATCCTCCCTATGATGAAAATGTGAATTTTCTTTTAAAATATGGCTTTATATATATATTCTTTCAATTCTTGTTGGAAATTTTTAAATAAATTAATCATGCTTAAAATATTAAATATAATTGTGTGGGATATCAAGGAAAGGAAAATATTTTCTTTCATGCAAGAAATCTGAATACGTGTATAATGTCTATTGAAAGAAACGATACCCATACTATTTAGCACAAAAAAAATGAAATTTAATTTACATGCTTTTTGTTTAAAAATGCTTGTTTGAATAAAAGTATTCTTTTAAATTAAAAAAATAATAATTAAAGTCTACTTTGGTTTCTGATATTCCAATATTTTAAATTTGTAAGCTGTAATTTTGTAATGAAAAGCAGTTCTCATGTATCTACAATAGCTGTTGCTTTACATTGTATATTATATCAGCTGTTGCTTTACATTGTATATAATAAAAAAGTGTGAAACTATTATATCTTCATAATAGCAGTTTAGAATGATAAATTATATAAAGATATGATTCAAATACATAGTAGCATCTTTATTTATAACAATTTCAAACGATATTCTTTTTTAAAAATATCGTTTGAAACTGAATTAGATAAATTCAAATAATGAATGTAATAAATTAAATATAAAATATATCCTATCAGAAACTATAACATTTAAAATTATTTCCATTAAAAAATGATTTCAAATTGTTAACCTTAATTGTTTTGTCAAATTGAGCCTAAATGGTATATCATTATATTTAAATTATCCCTATACATTAATAATTCGGTATTTTCCTTCATTGTCAAATAACCGATATCTTATGAGTTCTAGAACCATTTCCTCCTGTAGAAATATTCCACTTCTTTAAAGAAATAAATGAGAAAAACTACTTTGTCACAGGAGAATCATATTTGATATTCTTCATTGAGTCCTTATATTCGAGCTGATATAATAATAAATAATGTATTTTTTTTCTTTTTATTATCTATACATACTCCACTGACTACTTAATTTTAAAATCTGATCGATGCTGCTGGATCTTTAACTACTCAAAAATCGCTTTGTTACATAACTCGACCGATCTAACATAACATCGTTTTCTAGTTCCTTCATCATACAAAATATGACGAACTCAAAACATTCACTCTTACAGCTTTATTTTATTGCATTTTTCCCTTGCCATTTGACATATCTATTCGACCAATATCTGTCCAGTCAAGTCAAGAGTGGCTTTAAAAATATTTTTCGGGCCATGCACACGTCCATATGTCAATGTTAAAACTGCCTGGGAATGATATGAATTGTATGAGAGAAACATCGTTTGCTATTTATTTCGATTTTGTTCTTTTTATTCTTTATTCTTATAGGATTCCCTGAGCGGGTTTCGTACTCTAAGATCTATATTAAGCTGAAAAACTGAATTTTCAAATAAAATCTGTTTTTTTACATATACTATTATGCAATCATTTCTGGAAGATCCTGCTAAAATAAATTACTGCTGTTGGAAGTTGCAGGGGTAATTCCGCATGTAAAAATAACTCATGCATGCGATATAAATTCAATAAAAAGGCTCCTTTTCCCAATATTTTAAAGATATTTGAATGCTTTTAACAAAAAGAGACTTCTATTTTGTTATTACTTGGTTCTTGAATAACATATACAATTGCTTTAAAAAATACAGAAAGATTTTACGATGCAGAAAATAAAGCCCAATATTTTAAATGATTATCTTTAATAATATCAGATATTTATATTTGTGTTATCATTACTTTAAAAATGATTATAAAATACTTTTGATAAAAAATAAAAAATAAATCTGCGTTTTCCAAGGAATTTTCATTGATTTTCAATTCTTATTAAGAAACGGAGTAATATGATATTTTATGTACCATGGTAACTGTTTAAAGAAAATATATACTTGGCTAATTAATTGGGAGAAACTAGTGTTTTTCAAAATTGAGGTATGATTGCTGGATGATTCAGGAAATCGGCTTAACCTGGTTTTAGCAATTTTAGAATGATCTAAGAATGAATGTTAAAAATAATCAATGTATCAAATTTGAAAGAATAG
>JAPMOR010041600.1:176409-224735 GCA_026543865.1 Argiope aurantia | reverse complement strand
TAATAACATACATTGTTCAAATTTCTTATAATATTTGATTCCTGTCAAGCAATTTTTTAAAAAAATATTTATATTTAGAACGCGTCGCTTCCCTAGAACTCTAAAATTGTTCCAAAAATCAACAACGCGCTCAAGTAGTTATAAAGTTCTTTCTCTAACTGATTCCTTTCTAAATGCTGACATAGCAATAATTCAACAGCCAAATAAATGGCGCTTGATAAGTGAAGCAAGACCAAAAATAACTAAATCAAAATAATAGTTTTTTTTTCATTTAACTGTCGTAATATTGTGCATTATAAATTGTTACAACTGACAGTCAGTTGATAAAGATCATTATTTGAGTGCTTTGAGCTGTTTGCTTGAAGCGATTTGTCGAAAATTATCTGAAATGGAGCGAGAAAATTAATGGATATGGCATCACAATAATAAAGTCAAGAAACAATATATAAATAAAATGTTTATGAATTTACAATGCAGGTTTTATTCATGAATTTTCAACCGAATTTGCAGCAAATACGGCTCCATAAGCTCCGTATTTCTCTGATATAGCACCATGAGACTTTCTCTTATTTAAATATTCAAAATTGCCTTTTCATTGTTACCATTTGGAAACCATGAATTCGATATAATATTATTCGCTTCGAAATATGAAGGAATTTGACAAAACAAAAAACCCCTTTAAGGAATATTCTGATGATTATGTCAAGGGATTGTTTGAAGTTCATTCTTGTCTGAAACGATCACTTTTAATTAAATTCAATATGTTTTTGTTCTGCCTCTTTTGAATAGATGCAATAATTTTTTGACCTGTAAATTTCCAATAAATTGATATATTTGTTCTATGTTAGCTATTCGCGTAATGTTTGTGCGCGGTATTTATATTAGTGGAAAACTTCATTATGGATAACTTTCTAAAACACTGAGTAAATATCCAAGCGAGAAGTATATATAGGAAAACATGCAAGCCCGTTTCGCTAAAAGGTTTATTGTTTTTGAATAATTTCCTGTAAATGAGAGTAAAGTCCTCAGATTTATTAAATATATGGCGTAAAATTACCTGAGATGAAATGGACAGAGATTCATATTTGTATGTGTGTGGTGAAATTTACCGAACGGAATGAAACTACCCTCAAAACGGAGTAAACGTAATTGATTTGCTGAAGTCCGGAAATACATTTCGCACGACGATATCACTTGAAGGTTTCAATTAAATCGAATTAATGGTTGGAAAGGTATAATCTCAGTGGCTTTGTGACGCAACGGCAAATAAATTTGTCTAAAGTTACACATCTTTGTAATATAAGAAATATGAGATTCAAAACAGGAAATAAACATTTTTATTGAAATATGATATTTTAATTAATATTTTGACCTGTTATTAGCTATTAAACTCTAAGTCCTCAGATTCTCAGAAATACTTCTTATTTCATTCGTGCTTTGGAGAAACCTTATTCTTATGGAATGTAAAATAAATGGTGTAAAAATATTCTAAAAACTGACGCAAGTCATTAATACTAATAGGTGAGGAGAACGTGTATATGCATATCGTCTTCTATATTCGCTTTCTATAGAAAATATTGTTAGGCCTAGATATATCATATATGGCAAAAATATACTTTTGATGATGGCTTTAGTTTAATTTAGTTTAGTTATATTAACGCCCCGTTTTAAAAGGGCCATTTCGGGACGGATCTCGCAATTTTGAACAGCGGTCAGATGACTTAGATGACATCTGAGCTGGAACCCCCTTTTTCAAACTTCCACTTAACACCTGCCTGCTGGAGGACGTTTGATCGTTATGGATTTAAGGCGCACCAGAGCAGATTACACGGCGTCTCTTCGGTGGAATCGGGTATCGATCCTGAAACCCTCCAGTTTCGAACTCGAGACCAGGCCATCGCGGCCTTTTGATTCGAGTCGAGGAATCGTTTTTTCTTAATGTAAATTTGAATAGAATTTTAATTAATTAAAATTTAAGGACTACTTCTGAAAATATCTTTGTACAAAAATGATTTTAATTTCAATCTGAAATTAAAAAGATTTTAAGAATTTTAATTTAATTGTCATGCAATCTCCCTCCTGAATTTGCCATTTTAAAACAATATTTTTATGCAATATTTATTATACTATTTTTCATTATTACAATAAATTTTAAACCATTTTCATATTTCATAAAATATTTAGTCGCTTTATTTTTTATAATTGAAAGCAATGGAGTAAAAGTGATTATCACATATGCAGTTTGTGAAGAAAAAAAAAGTGAACTGTCCAATTAGAAGATACATTACTTGGAAAAATGCATTTCCGACGATATGCTTTGATATCATGAGACTTGACTCCATTTGGAAGGTTCATGCAGGAATAAACAGAACAAATGTAGTGCTAAGAAAATAGTATGAACCTATTTTTATCACAATTTCATACGTAAAGTTCAGAGTTAGCATAAATGAGTGATTTTATATTAAATATTTATATTTTCAAAACTATTGATCATAATATAATTAGAAATAATTTTGAAAATATAAAATTCCAAGCGACGTCTTTTTTATTTATCCTGTACTTTTTTGAGAGAATCATGAGCAATATGATATAAATAACCTATTTAATTCAAATCAATCACAACCATTATTCCTGCCAACTAGCTCTTCACGAAATACGGTGTTTTAAATTAATTAGAAAGTTGCATTGTGTTGCTTTATATTTTGCAATACTGATATTGAATTAGAGGTACAGACTTCAACAAATATAATGGATATGCTATGTCAGAATCCCATGATAAATATAGAATAGTTATGTCCTATTCCTTCTAAAACGAGGAAATGGTTCAAAAATATGATGCAAAGCATATAAATGAACATTTATTAACAACACTAGACTAAGTCATAAAAACTGGTAGGTAAATCTGAGTATTAAGACAACTAGATACTAACCTACATGTATGGTCTCCTCTAAACATTCTCGTATACTTTCTAATACAGGATATTATCTCAGGGAAAGTATCGTATAAAATTGGCGCATAACAGTTACTAAATATTAACATTTGGCGTAATTGAGCATTTTTACAGAATTTTCGTGAGAAATTTGGTGATTAATTCCGCTTATGCGGTTAATAGTATCCGAAAATTGAATGAGTGTTTCAGACGTGTTTTCCCCAACCTATTGAAACAAAAATTTGACACAGAACTGCAATTGTAGTCACAAAATCACAAACTTAAGATATTCAAGTTATTGCGTTTTTGAGCTAACACGTTTACATGCTTCTGAAAATACAGACCGACATATGGTCAACCAAGCTTTAGATATGGATCAAAATTTGAAAAATGTCTACACTATAGGGGCTAGATGTGTGCATCGAACTTCATATACCTAATCTTTTCCGTTCTGTTAATATATATTCGAACAGCCGACATATATTCGACAGATTTATTTTGACTAGATTTTACTCAAACTTTTATAGAAATCTACAAATTTGGTATAAAAACTGTGTACCAAATTGTATACATCTATCTGAAAGCGTTTTGGAATTATTTTTGTTATATAGAAACAGAAATTTTTCAAAAGTGTATTTTTCGAATTCTAGGAGGTCTAAAACGGATAGATTTGTCAAAATTTGAAGTTCGAAATTTTTGATAATTACAATACCTTCTCCACACTTCATATATAAAGGAAAAAATGGTATATGAAAAGTGCAAGGAAATTCCCTGTTTAATTTAGTTTAGTGGCGGAATGTTAAATGCATTTGCAATTCAAACAAGGTTTTCCAGCTGAATACTCTTTGGGTAGAAAATAATTCTGAATACGAATTCATTTACTGTGTGATGCATTCTAAACAACGAGAGAGCTTTGTTCGATATTTAATTAGCATTCTAGGAATTATTTTGATAACATGCTTTAAATGAATGAAAATAAATAAATTTTCTAAATCTTTTTAACTGTTTTCCTTGTAATTGAAATCCTAAGATCTCAACAATATGGGTCCTCATTAAAAAGCTCATTTCACAAATAGATCGGATGTGAGTATATTCCTGTGTTCCTGTTCACATTAAATTTTTCATCAAGTGTCAGTTATCCTTCCACTGATTTTGGTCTGAAGTTTGTGATCGAGGGGGTTATAAATTCTTCTCAGATACTGACCTCCTCATCTGACCTTAATTTTAAAATATTACAAAGTCAACTCCATTATAGCCATCGTTTTTTTTTTTTTTTTTTGAAAACAGGACATTATTATAACGAAATTAAATGGCTTTTCTGAAATGTTTGAATAGCCCCTTTTTACTGAAATGTTTTTGACATCAGTATTCTTTTTATTATTATATTTATAATAAATAAAAAACTTATTTACGAGTTTTTTATGACCCTTTAAAAAATTATTCAACTAGACAGATGCTCAAATTTTTCTACAGAGAAACATTATTTATTAAGCAAATATTTCATAGATAATTTCGTCCTTTTATCCTGATTTTTAGAAAATAAATATCATAAAATATCTTTAGGTTTTATTTAATTAATCTTTGCTCATTATTTTAACAATGGCTTAGTATAATCAAAGATTATTTGATTGTGTTAAGCAAATTTAAAAGTCAAAGATTTTAACATTTTTGGAACAACTACCGCTTTGAAAACTTTTATACCATACTGCATGAAATTTTAAATTTTGATTTTTTAAAGTTCTTTTAGTTTTTTTAAAATACTAAGATGAACTAAATCTCTTTTTAATTTATTTTTAGTATATATTATTATCACTAAAACGCTTTATATCCTCTCAAATATAAGTTTCTCTTGAAATTCACACAAGATTATTTCTTATATAATTTATTTTAATTTGCAATATTAATATTGATGAAATGCATTATTAGGATTTTTCTCCTTTAACCTTTTCGAGGACCGTGGGAAGTATTCTTCCCACCAAATTTATCAATCTTTGTATGAAATTATGTAGGTTGGTATAAGTTCTGACAATTTTTTTTAGTAAGTCAGAAACTTATATGCTTCAGTTCTTTATCTCAGACAAATGTGTCTTGATTTGTTACTTAATTATTAATTAACAAAATTAATTTATTAATCAAATTAAATTTATCTAATAAGCTAAATGAATCTCTTTTTTTATTCTAATTTCAAGCCTAAAAATATTTTAACATAATATGACTAGAAAAAATGGCCCTTTAAAGGGTTAAATTACGATGAATAGAGAGTAATATAAAATTAGCGAACTTAAATACGTTGATGTTACATTGATTGAAGCAATCTATATTTTAAGACGTATTTTACTAATTCAATATTTTCGTATACAATAAATATTTAATTTTAGTTCAAAAGCGCATTGCAGTAAGCAAGCCAAATATTCGTAATGTTTCTTAATATGAATATATATTCCTTCATTTTCTTTGGCTTCTGAAATATTTCTTTTGAATATAATAATTCGCCATCGTAATTTCTTATCATCATTATTATTTCAAATTTATCTCGACAAACGAAGCAAAAAGGAATCCTTATCAAACTTTCTTTGTGATGTGTTTCAAAGATGAAAGCAAAAGATTCAAATCTCTTCAAGAGATTTTTCGGAACTAAAACCTGATGATGAAACAAAACGAAAAACTCGAAAAATATTCAAAACGTACAGCAAGAGCCTAAATTTAAATCTGGTGGCGAAGTGCTCACTTTTGTTATCGTCCACGCAAAGTTTTTCAATTGAGAAAACGGCGAGAAGAAATGCGCTTTGAATATCAATTCAATTTTCTGCTCGGTGCATAGCAAGCAGAGGGGGAACTCAAACAGTTGGGCAGGAATTCTCTAGATAATATGCCTGTAAAAAGATTTTTTTAAAATCTCTTCGAAATATTTCAGAAATTTTTCAGCTACCCCTTTCAACTTTCTTAACTTTTGTCTTCATATTTTTGTTTCTAAAATATTACATTTAATTGCTGTTATTTTTTACATAATTGACTTTTTTTTTATTCATTTAATATTCGTCGATTAAAGCGAATTATAAGTGATGAATCTCACCTGCGACATTTAAGAGAATTACAAATACTTATATATTTGAACTAGAAAAATATAAAAATATAAATATATTAATAACAAGAAGCATAGAATATGAGAGAGAATAATTTAGTAAAAAAACACATTCTTAATATTTTCTAAACTGAATACATTACTTTGATAGATGGTACAAAAGCTACATTAAATTAAATTAAATATCCTTAGATTTTCATTTTCTCCCCCATATTTTTTGGATACTTACCTATTGTAATGTATGTAATACCAATTGTATTGTAATTTCTATCCTCATGTATGTAATAGCGAAGTTTTTTTGAAAGCGTTTCACTTACATAACAATAATTACCTATGAGGAGGATGATATTATCTTCCAACTGTTTGAAAAGGAAAAGAGATGTTATACAAACAAAGTACTGGTTTCAAAAAGTTTATTATTAATGTATGAACTAGAAAATATACTGCTAGGGCAATTAAAAAGAACTGCTGATATTAACTTCCGGTTCTTCAGAAGGATATATGGAGGAATCCTCAACATATTACCAAATTTATGAAGTAATATGCACTTTAAATATTTAGGATTTATTGATACCTTACCATCATGATATTTTGTAACAGATGAACAAAATTAATACAAACTAAAAGTATAAGGTAATAAATATCCATTTTTTAAACTCGTTTTATAATTTCCATGACATGTCTCGTTTTCGATTTGGTTATACTATAACGATCTCATGCAATTAAATCGATACAGCATAGTTTACCTCTTGACTCGGCAACTGTATCAGTATCAACTATTACCTTTAAACTATTTAATACACTTCTTCCCCAGCTCAAAATAAAGGTGTACCTAACAATGAAGAATTTCCACCTACTCTTATACTAACTAATTTACAAAAACATCCTTTTCTCTTATTACTCATTTGCCAATCACTGACAAAACCATCTTTACCAGAACATCTTCATTAATGCCTCTTCCGAGAAAGAGAAATCCCAATATTTGGAATCATATTCATATCAGCATGAACTATCAGTTTGAATGCACTTGCGAGAGCCGACATCCACGGAATATCCGGTTTGGAAAGGTATCAGTTATCAATTGTATGAAATACAATCGAGTGTCAGGATCAACCTATATATGATTTCTCAAAACTGTGTACGAACCCGTCCCTAGAAATATTTAAAATTAGCCTGTCTTTGGCGACCAGCTGGTTCGCCAATCTTAATGTTCGTTCTTCCATATCTTAGAAGTTAGGACCTGAAAAGTGGTTTTTAAACCTTAATTTTGACTATTTACATCAATAAAAAAATCTTTGTTGCCAGATAGTAACTTAGATGTAATAAACTTTTCTAGCTTGCCGAGAGGAATTTTGTTTAGTTGATTGTTGATTTCGCATGAAACTGGATTTTACAGGATTAAAAAATGTATCACATGTATTTTAATTTTTATTTTTCATTTCAGTAGGTCATGACTGTTTTATCTTTACTAAATCGATAATAAAAGAATATGTACTAGGATAGGGAAAAAAATTTACGAATGATTCAAAAATGGGAAATGATACAGGATAGAAGGTTTGATTAAAAGAAAAAAGTTGCTCCAAATTTATAAAAAGAATGCAACTTTATTAAAGCAAGCGTTTAAAATTCTTCATTAAGATATGTTGAGATTTAAAGTACATCCAGTGATTATAAAAATGAAATGCTAAGAATAAATTTTATAAATGTTGAGTGAAAGAAAATATTTTTTTCAGTCATATAAACTTAAAATATGTTAGAAAAATTCAATTTTTACGTTAATAAATAAACAAAAATCTATTAAATCTTTTTTTCGAATTCTTCAATTGCTTTTTTGCCTTCCTTTTAAATGTATTTTGGCAAAATTTAGCTGCCATGCGATATTCTTTTTCAGAACAATTGCAACCTTTCTTGTTTATCAGAACTCATGCTTTTAGCCATAATATACTAATTAGGAATTAATTAGTGGCTCATTTTTATAAGATATCGATTCTCTAATTAATTGAGGAGTCACAGAACTATAAAATTTAATTAAGGTTGAACACTGAGGTTTTCACTGAAATTAGAAAAATAGATTAAAAATTTAGTTATTTTCAAGGGAAAAAAATGTATGATGAAATCAGAAAAAAAATAACAGAAAAATCTTATTATCTCCTCGGAATATTACAAAACAATAGGGTTTTTTTTCCCTCCTTCGAATAAGTGTTTGTTAATTAACTTATATTTCTTGAAGCCTTTGTCTGAAAACTAGTAAGAAAAAGTGTTCCAGTGAAGAACAATTTTCTCATGAGAAATCCAGTTCTATCTGGTTCTTTTTTGTCATGAGAATAAAGATCAAAATGCATCGAGACATTTGAGACAGAATCGTCTCGAAAAGTGTCTGGTTGTTGTCTGGATTATTTCTTGGATAGTTGAATTGTTCATTTATTATAATTCAAAAATACAAATCATCTTCTTTATAATGCAATTAAGAAGAAAAATTAATTTTAGAGGGACTCACTGAATTTCTGAAAAAAAAAGCAGAATGTTTTAAAGGCACTATGACATAATTAATTTTTCTTTTGTAGATTTTCAACGATAATGTCGTTTTAATCGTTTCAGTAAAATTAAATATTTACGGAATTTGCAGATTATAAAATGAATCCTATAAAATTTTTAAGCATAGTATTCCTCAAAATATGTATGAAATCCATTCCGAAATAAAAAAAAATATACAGATGCATATAATTTAGAATATATGCATATTTCCATGCAGATAACTTCTTGATTTATCTACATGGAATATATGCACGTTTCCATGCAGACTACTTGATTTACTTACATGTTTTATTTAAACAATTGGAATGCATACTTATATTGGGGTTGGAGGCTATGTTTCAGTCTCTTATATACTCATAGTAATTGAAAGTTCAAGTCATTCAGGAAAAATTTTAATGTAATAATCAAAGATTTTACATCTCATCTTTCAATCACCAGACTGAAAACTAAAACGAGCAATTTAATTGCATTTGTGAATAAATAATAAAAAAATCAAGAGTAGCAAATTATCGTTTGCACAACATCTTGATAAATAATAATCTATATCTATCTATATCTATACTTATAATAAAGCTCAATGTGTGTGTGTGTGTGTGTCTGTGTTGGCGCACTATAGGCCAGACCATTCAACCTACAGCTACCAAATTTGGCACGTGTATACCTTGGAGGCCGGGAATGTGCACCTGGGGATTATTTTTTCCAATTTTCAACTAGAATTTTATTTATTTAAAAATTAAGCGAAATTTTGACGTGTTTCTGCTATAACTTCCGAAAATATTACAGCACAAAAAAGATTTTTACATCAAGTTAAAGATCAAAAATTTATCTTTTAAATGTTACTAATGTTTTAATCTTAAAATTAAATTTCTATTTTTAATGAATTTTTAAATAAATATTTTAACTATGTTTTTCAATAATTTTTTTCGGAAAAAATAAAAATTAAAATTAAGCACGTTTTGCATTCATGGAAAAAAATTAGCTTTTTTCAAAGTGTTGCCATCACATTAATTAAAGCTCCAATTAAAAATAAATTAAATCTTTTTGGAAATGAAATCTGCAAAAATATAATTTTCGGCACGTGTCTGTAGGAAAGGAAACAAATATGAAATATTATATTTTCTAAAAAATAAATTCAAGAAAAATTATTATATGATCTTTTACACTCTCTATATTATTAATCCAATAAATCAGTTATATTTTAAGGCAAGTTTTGTTTAATATGAACACTATATCCATTCAAATCAGGGCAACTCAGCTGATTTGTAAACCTTTAGTAAGTCACAGATCTGCTAAAATGATCTAAATGAAAAATGATTATATTTTATGTAACTTGATTCAACAAATGCTCTAATAAATAACGAATTTTTGATTTTACATTAAGCTTCTGCTGTGGAAATTACGAATAACAAAATGTTCTTTAAACACTAATATTTTAAATAAAAAGAGTTAATTTCCAATCAACTAAATCAATTACTTAAACTGACTGATTTATGAAAATTTAAATAACACTATTCAATAAAAGAAGGATAATTTTAGATTTTCCATCGATCGTTTCAAAGAAAATACGCCAATCAGCGCGCAGATTTCTCAAGATTAATTGGCCTAAGATTATGAAAATGTTGAGTTTTTCTAAATTTTTAACATTTAAAACTTCATAAATAAGTCTTAGTTGATCATGGAAAATAGAAACATTCATTCATTTATTTAAAATTTGGTGTGTCCAGAATATTTCTCAGAATATGATACCTTACTGCATTAAATTTAGATTTCATAATTTTTGAAATATATTTATAGGCCGGAACAAAATATTATTATTGATTTCATTTCAACCCTTTTGAAAGCAAAATTAAAAACTGAATTTTATGCTGAATCTGATAAATTTTTGTTCAATTATTGTTTTAGATATTAAATAAATTATGAAAAATATTTTGTAGTTCACATAAGACTTAAATACCGAGCGATTCTGTTTGCAATACTCATATTCAGTAATAATAATAATAAATAAATAACAATAAATATGATAAATAAAATAAAACGCTTGGTTTATTAAAAATTATCTTAATATTAATTGCAATTTCATCATTTAAAATTAAAGTTGAAGTTTTACCGGAAATGACAATAAATTAGCAAAATATATATAGTAAATTGAACGAAACGATCTAAACAACAGTATAAGTTTGGTATGACTATCAAAATTTGAAGATTAAAAATGTTTTGCTTGAGAATCCTTTAAGAGACCAGTTACTTAAAATATTTAATTGAAAATTGTAGCGAGCGGTAATACTGGTGAATCTGCTGGTCGCCATAGGCGGCTAGTATTGAATATTTTACAATAACATTTATCACGCATAGTTAAATATAAAATGACACATTTTTTTCTAAATCAAAACTTGAGAAAGTGTTGATCTACAACAATGTAATCCAAATCTAAGAGAGTCAGAATTTTGCCCTTACGCGGAACGCATTAGTACTTTCACAGAATATCGACTAATTATGTTACCTTAACTTAATGTCTTAAAAATCATTAATCAATATTAATGGAATTAAAAATTATGAATTTTTTATAGTAGTAAAATAATTAATTATATTTACTTAAAAATAAAAAAAATGTATCAATTAAATAATAGCTCCATTTCTTAAAATTACTCTAAGTGCTAAAATATTCCCTGTGAAATTTTCAATAAGTGCAAAGTCTAACTAATTATTTTCAATCAAATATGTTAGTCCTAATTAGCGTCAGTCTTTGGTTAACCTTATGTTTAATGAAATTTTTATTATATATTAAATATTCAAATAAATATAATAGAATATTAAGTACACCACGGTATTCTCCCTCGAAATATCAGATAAAATAGTCAAACAAAAATCATGTTATTTATTATATACATAGGATGATTTTCATCAGTAAAACGATGCATTTTAGTGGAAGCTGTTAAATGAAGATGAAAAAATTGAAGATCAAGATAGCTAATATATGAAAATTTATTTTTATTATAAATGAATTTATTTTTATTATACATGAATTTATTTTTATTATAAATAAATTTATTTTTATTATAAATGAATTTATTTTTATTATAAATGAATGTATTAAATATTTTCCTATGCACTTTAAAAATGCTACTAATTCATTTAAACCATTCATTCATGTTTAACAGTTTATATTTTTGCACTACAGGCAAAAAGAATGTTACAGCTTGATTTTATATATTGAAATAGGCATAAAAATTAACATAAGCAAAGTGTTATACGACTGCCTAATGTAAAGAAAAATACTTTCAACAAATACATGATTCCTTTATAATTTGTGACTTATTTGTTTTTATTATTTTAAAAGCCATATGAATACTTAATATGCAGAGTTTTGTCTGCTTAATCTTTTTAATGTGATTTTCTTGTTGAGAGTGAACCTTGTTGAGAGTTTAACCAAATTAAAATGGGATAATTTAGCCAAATTAAACTAAAGAAAGTTTTGGAAAAGCCCGCTAGAGAGATCGACAGTGTTTGTGTTTTGAAAATTATTTTAAGTACGAGCAAAGTGCAAAATATGCAAGGTTAACTTATTAAATACATTTTTGTAAACTAAATTATGAAATAAAATAAGGAAATTTATAAAATGTGAGTTCGGGATTGTCAAGTCAACAATTTGGGAATGGACATTTTTTTTTATTCAAATATGAATTGTGAATTGAAAAAGAAAATGTATTTATGTTTTAAATGTCTATTAAATTATCCCCATCACGCAAAACGCAACTATTTTGTTTTCAATTTTTATCCTATTTTATCTCACACTTTCAGCCTATAGAACTTCTTTTGTTCACAGTAGCGAAAATGCTAATAATTTTATAAATTGATTTCCTATAATCGAAGCATTATACGAAATGGTGTTATTTCAGACATAATGGTTTCGTTATAACCGAACTCAAAATATTTGCAATGTAAATATATATTAAAAATGTTTAGAGTTCGTATATGTATTATATATGAATTCTAACTTCATTCCGAGACTCATTTTCATGACAAAGCTTAAATTTTCTTTTGCGTTTCTAAAACAACGTGTGTTGTTGATGTAGAAATTTTCACGCTGATGTTGCCATGTAAATATAGTAAAGTAACAATTATTTTTCAAGTATTCAAAACTAAAAAGTAATAAATAAAAAAAATATATAAAAAATTTTAAAAAGGATAAATATTCTCGTTTTTAGCATATTTGGGAAACTGATTCTGGTGTGTAGAGACTTACGAAATTATTTATAAATTAAATCACAAAAATACAAAATTATATGGCATTAATAATTGCTATAAAATATAATGAATGCTTTTGTCAAAAATTAATAAATGATTTAATATTGAATTAGTAAAATAAAAATAACTTTTTGAATAGTTAAACTATAACCTCCCTGATAATTTGGAGAAAATGTATTTTATTTATTAATAATTTCTTTTTTCAACGTTTATTTAAAATCTAGTTTAATTAGGTGCATATTATTGCAAAATGTAGAGTAAAAAAGCAAAATACAGCGATCATTCACAACAAAAATTTATTATTTTTACAGTCAAGCTGTATAAAAATCACAGAAATCCGCATCTTTAATCAGATACAAGACCACAAAGTTTGAGTTGTGAACTTTTATTCTAATTGAAAACAAACACATCTTAAATTTCTATATCAAAATTCACTTATTATGCATTTTGCTTTTGCTGTAAAGGGTTTTTCTTTTTAGTTTGATCAGTTATTATCTCATAAGAAATTTTTCTAAATATTTGAAATTCGGGATTTCATTAACTAATTAATAAAACTAACTATATAAATATACAAGATTATTTTGTCTCAAAAAAGAAACTTTTAGCTTAAGCTATAAATCTTCTGAATTGCATGAAACTGCTTTTAATCCTTGGAGAGTGAGTGCATGCCTTTTGCAGAAAAATGCATTAATGAGCTACGAAACAAATAAGTCACGTTCTTTGAGCCCTTTAAACACTTTATTCAAGAAAAGAAGAGGAAAGAAAGAGATATTTAGTGGAAGATACTTGACAGAATTTCAACTTTAAGGAAATAGCATCTCTTCTTCCTTCGTTAATAAATACTTTACTTAGGTAAATTTTGACAGAATACTAATTATACTTTTTGCTTCTAAAAGGAATTTAAAGTACTTTCTTTAAAATTTTCCTCAAGTGAAGAAAAGATGCTGTAGTAGCATGTTTTTTTTTTCAATTTAGCATGTGCAATATTTATACCAGAAAATAAATAGGTTTCTTATACATTCGGATCGTTAATTTATGGGATCTTCCCCTCTTGCGAATAGTTTTGTTGATTTAATAATTTTCTTTACCGTTTTCCAGGCTGTCAGATTAGGTAAGAAAAATAAATGAACAATTTTAAAAATCTCATTTTTTATTCTATTTCTTATCATCTGTTCTTATCCCTACAAAATCAGATGAACATCAAATGAAATAGCCAATCTCTGAAACTTTTACCTCAAAACGCATATAAGACACTTTCTTATCCTAATCAAAAATGACTTAGATAATCATTAATAATAGATAGTAAGGATTTAAACAATTTAGATAGAAATCTCAATTAATTGGCAGTTAAAGGAAAAATAAGTAAACAATGTTGAGATAAAAATGGCGACTCATTTCACTCAGTGTTTTTAAAATGAATATTTAATAAGACGGTTTAGATGACATTTTAAAAAATAAATAGTACATTCGATAGATATTTTTTCCAGGTGACAACTTTTAAAACTTTCGTGTCGAAGACCTTATTTAGTGAACACTAAGCTTTAAGTATATGTAACATAATTTTGTAAAAGAGTGGTAAAAAAAAAAAAGGAGATAAGTTTGGCATTAATTTCAATTTATTTTTCCACGGGAGGGCATGATTTATGCATGGAGACCAAAGGCGGAACAGGTTTGCTCGCATCAGAACACAAAAGCAAAAATATGTGAATTTTTCCTCTAAATTCTTATGAGGGCCTTCTTTGATAGGTGTCGATTTAAGAAAGGGAATCTTAGACATGATTAGATGTTATGCCGTGGTCAGTAGTATTTTTATCTCTCCGCTTGCAGCGTGAGAATTACAGACTCAGCAATTTTTAGAACTTGTATTAAAAGTAATTAAATAAAATGGTGGGGTTGGAAGTAGGAAATAGGAGAAAATTTTGGGATAAAATAAAATGGGCTAATTTAATTTTTTTTAAATAAGGAATTGAGATCTAAAATAGATAAATCATTATATATCTAAGTACATTTCTTTCATATAAGTGTAATATTCCACACTGATGTGTAAAATATCATCCACTGCACGTTTCATTTTTTATAAGGTCTTGAATGTATATCTATTCATATTAACCAGGACTTCTCTATAGGGAATGAATATATCAACATTAAATTTCTATATTTAAGAATTTACTTATCTCCTTACAAGGCGATATATTCTTTTCAAAGCATTTTTTATCATTTTAATTCATTTAAGAATATTTAAAGCATCAAAGATTTCTCATGATGCTCATATTTTGTTTTTATTGTCTTTTAAAACTCGTATTAAAATTACTATGATTAAATTACAGATTTAAGAATAAAAAGTTTTATAATTCGATGAAAGAGGTATTATAATGTATAGAATTGAAGCCTCAGCGCTCACGTGGTTCTGTGGATACGATGGATTGTAGAGATGTTGATAATAAATTAAAAAAAAAACTTATTGTGAGAAACTATCGCCGATAAAAGAATTAGATATCTAATTTTTGAATTGAACAGCTGTGTGTATTAAAATGTCTGGAATAATTTAATGCAGATTGATCAGTATTCTTCATTACGAATATTCGATGTTTCTCTCCCACTGTTTTAGCATTTATCATGACGAATATTTGATATTTACTAGTGTACTGATATATCTGTAGTAATTCAATATTATATGATTAGCTTTTTTCATTACAAATATTAGCCATTTCTTTGGGAAATGCAGAATAATTTATATAGAATGGGACAAAAATAATAGCATAGAATGGATTTTGCAGTTGATCTGAATTGAGACAAATTATTCTGAAACTGCAATTATGTATGTTTTATCTGGGAAGAACAAAAATTCTTCTAGTTACAAAATCGCCTCATGGAGAGAGATTATTCGCCACTGTCATTATCAAAATGGTTCATCCATTTAAGAAAAAGCATTCTGTGTTTGGGAATATAATAATATGTCAAGGAGATTTATTTACGGCATTTGATAAAAAAAAATGTCACCTCGACACAACATCGAACGGTGAGTGACTCTTTTTCCGAACACTTGGTGCTTATGTTAGAATCCCAGGCCAGAACAAAAACTTTCCAAAATCAAAATGGTTGAAAAAGTTCAGAAAATATTTTTACCACGAATGGTACAGAGACGTGGCATATCTTCACAGGCGTGTTGGACTCATCAACAGACGATATTCTATCTCGAATGCGTCAAGAATTGGAAGACCCCATAGATATTTGCCACGTCGCCGGAGGACAGATATAGAAACTAGATCATTGTAGTTTCATGGTAAATATGATTTATCAAAATAAATATAACGTTCTTAGGAATGCTTTATTTCCGCCCATTTAATATGAATCACCCTGTATATGAGTAGAACAAATATGACAATTCAACGAAGATTAATATTCGTTAAATTCATACGTTATATACATCACTCTCATTGGGATAGTTTGATTTTGGAATAAATTACGAATCTGAAAAAGGAACAACTGAGAACAATTATTATATTTGCGCATTTTTATTATGTCCCATGAATCGACTCAAATCTGGAAGAAGATGGACACAGTTAAAATATATTCTAACATAAATTAAATCTCAAATTTAAGCAAAATCTTTTTTTCTGTGTCTACTTTACATATTCAGATTTGCATAATCTTTACTACTATAGAACCCGTTTCGTTAGAATAAACATTAACAAATTTGCATTATAAAGATTATTGTGTAATCTAATTATTTCTGATGCTTTAGAATTGTTAAATTGTTTTCTTTTCATATTAATAGTCAGAATAGCATTTTACTGTCATTTCAGAAAAATAGATAATACTTGGACAAATTGGTTTTTATTTTATATATTAATATTAATTATTACTTAAAATATTGATATAATAAGAAGCGCATATTTACAATAATTTAATAATATTCTTATTCAAAATAAAAAATAAGAATCGATAGAAAACAAACGATGCATTTGTCCATTATTATTCTATGAAAAAAATATTATAAAACCAATAAATATTCCTAAACATTTCGACTACAACGCATTTTAAGTAAACTGCAAATTTTAGAATCTATGAAAAATTAATTGGATATTCATTATATTAAAGATATTTTTCACCTCAAAATTCAATTTAATAATTCAGTTTACATAAAATATTTGTAGCTCGATGCCTCTTATCTTGCTGATGCTTATCTCAGTTCGCTTTGTGGAGTTTTCTGTGGGGAAAAAAATTACGTCTTTGGAAAATAGCTGCAATTATTAATCAGAAAAAAATATAAAATTAAGAATTCATTTACTTTTGTAGAGAACGGTTTTTATGCTTTCCAAGTATCAAATATGAAATATTGCTAATAGAAAGATTATGTTTAATTTTGCTGGTATAAAACTGAGCTAGAATCTCGTGCTAGGAAACTAGCCTTACACATTTTTTTTCATTATTTTTCCTCTTAGAAAAGTAATAAATCGTTCCACGCATTTAATTAAATTCGTTTAATTAAAAACTAAAATCTGATAAAGAGTTTCCCCTGCTTTCAACTTTTATCAGATATAAGTTTAGACTGTAGCTATTAATCATTGAAAGTAATTAGAAAATGTTTGCGGAAAGAGCATTTCTAAAAAGCATTCACAAATAATGAAATATCCCTTCGCATTAAAACGGAAATTATGAAAACCATTTTGATTGAAAACTCATTCCTTTTTGTGATGAATAGAATTTAATGAGAAAGCAATGGCATAATATCAAAAAATCATATGATTTAAACTGCTTACATTTCATTTCATAAAAAATACAAATTTTTGTATTTTAAAATTTTTACTGATTTAATAGAAATCATTAATTTTTCAGCTATAATATTGATGTTCAATAGAAATTATTTGTGTTTTATGATAGAGTGAAATTTTTTAATAATAGAATGGTGTAACACATTTCATTATTTTTTTTATTTTAGTTTATGTGTTTTATAATGCGATTTTGCTTCTGAAAAATTCATTAAAATAACAATTATTTCACCTTTTTAATAAAGATACTTTAATTATTAGTTTTAGCTTAAAATATTAACCTTAAGAGTAATAATTACTGATTATAAATGTTTTTTACTGATAATAACTGATGTAAATTAAATATTTCTAGTGGGGAGGAATTAAGGGAATAAAAGGCCACTGAAAGATTGAATTGCAGATTTCATCGCTTAGTTTTCTTTTTATTTATTTATTTATTTTTATTTTTATTTTGACATCTATAAATTAAAATATTTTCAAATTTTCAAGCTTTTTTTTGTCAAAATTCTACATTATTTTCATATAATTTTTTTCCTTATTAAAACTCTCGTGCAAGCATTGCATTCCAGAAGGTTTAATTTTCCTTATTTCCATTGACATAATTATTATGTTCTATTTTGTTAATACATCTACTATTTACCTGGTACAAATAATAAATATTGGACTGCTCAATACTTTGCATTTAGTAATAGTAACTCCTCACATTTAAGTACATAGTTTAGCATTTATTATTTATACCAATTTGCGAAGAAAATTTTATAAAAAGGGTTGAATAGTCTTTTTATTAACTATTTATATTAGCATTAAATAAAAATTTATATAATCATATTCAATGTATATTGATACATAATCATATTTAATATAATATAAAAGTATATGCTTGAAATGTAATTGAATATTATATTGTCTTTAATTAAATGAGATATTTTGCTAAATTTCTACTCACTATTAACGTGAATTGAACTCACTATTAATTCAGAATGAAGATAATAAGTGATCTCAGAATGACAATTAGAATGATGATAATCAGTAAAATAGTACTTTCAAATGTTTATGCAATTCTTTTTTTTTGCATTTATTCATGAAAAAAATTATATATTTAAGAAAAAACAACTGGGTACAGATTAAATATATTGTTTAAAATCAAAATATGATAGGCTGAAAGAATATATGGGAGACTGCACAAGAATTCTGAGGATAAATTCATATTTTTATGAAGAACGTATTTTATTTTCTTAGAATAAAATATGTATAAAATTTAGTATAAAATGTCCAATATGTATAAAATGTCAATTGCATGCTAAAGATATTTAAAAATACATCGCCTGCAACTGAACAATAACAAAAATCTCCATTATGATATATATTGCAAAATATTTAAAAATCTTTCTTCCACGAATTCTGCTCCTAAATAATTCGTATAGTATGTAACTTTTAACGCATTGCGTGACATTTCGTTAATTAACAATAGTTTATGCAAGAAATCCTAATTTTTTACTTTCTCTCAACTACCTTAGATAGAGACATAGATTAATTTCATTCCAAGAGAGGCATTTTTATTTAATAGGAACAAAAGGATTTTTAGTTACTGAAGATAGTTATAAAATAGTTTCTCTTAATTTTTTTCTTTTCACTTTTTTTTTTTTTTTTTTTTTTTTTTGCTGAAATAAGAATTTTTTGATAATAGAAATGTTTCGAAACACTTAAAAAAGAAAATTAAAAAAAATGATTAATTAGTTAACTTAAAGAAAACTCATTTATGCGTAGTTAAATATAAGGGTTGCCCAAAGGAAAAATGGGCACTTGCTATTGCGTCAGTATGATGTCAACTATAGCAGCGTCACCATACAAAAATATAAAGGGCGGTAGGAGATGTGCACTGAACACATACGGTGTTCAACAGTGAAACTTTTTCGTATTAGTGGAAACCGGTCGAAAGTAAAGTCGTGTTATACATGGATGGGTCCCTGCCAGCCGAGGTGTGTGTTGGGTTAATTTAAATTAAATTAATAAATTATAAAATAAATAAAACCATATACCTATAGTCCGGGGGCCCCCGACTTCCAGTTGGTCCGGTCCCCATCCACATCTGCAAAAGAAAGAAAAATATGAGATAATAATAGTTAACAAATAATTTTATCCTGGGGTTCCGATGGTGCGATGAAAAGTAATGGGATGAAGTTAGGGGGTGGGAGGAAATAATTAGAAACTTAAAAATTAATAACATGAAATAATAGAAAAATATTACCACCTTCTGGCATTCCACCTATAATAGAAATACAGGTAATTTATAATAAATATAATTATAAAAATATGGTAACAATATTTAACTAATCAAATTACACCACATCCACACACGTTAGTAAAATAGCCCGACGGGCCTTCCTCCTCCACCACGGCCGTCCTTCCGATTTTACCCTTTTATGTGTGTTTTTATAAAGATACCAACGTGCTCTTGCCCAGATGTGGGGCTTTTCAAACATTTCCCACCGTTGTGGGTTGAGAAGCTGTTAAAAAAAATACTTATGTATTCTATCATTTTATGCAATTAAACTACTGCCCCTGTTCTGGGCAAAGATTGTAAAACTTAAATATTTTAAATAAATCTGATTCGATGGCTGGGCTGGCCCGTGAATACTTGGCGTTGTGGGCTGGATTTCATCCCCGTTCCTCCCACTAAAGGTTTTACACCCAACTCGGATAAACCGGGAGGTACGTGGGCATTAACTTAACATGGATGTGTCCAGATCAGAACAATGCGCGGTAGTACGGTATCTAGTTTTTAGATTGCTGTGGACCATTTTTTATTGATTTCCTACTCAAAGGGAGTATTATAAATTCAACACAATACTGCAGTATCCGTGGAAACTACTGAAGGCAATCAAAAGCGAA
The DNA here is from genome assembly GCA_026543865.1 of Argiope aurantia. NCBI lineage: Eukaryota > Metazoa > Arthropoda > Arachnida > Araneae > Araneidae > Argiope > Argiope aurantia. The sequence goes on along the minus strand of JAPMOR010041600.1, from coordinate 204,279 downwards.
TGGCCAAGCCTTCTGGCGCAAGTAATCATTCTCCATGTCAATGCCCACCTACACGTCTCATATGAAATCCAGACGACCTTAAAATATTTCGTTAGGAAGGGTTGGAGCACCCACTGTCCGGATACTTTGACTTCCACATTTTTCAGACACTTCAGAGAGCAAGGACATAGAGGGACAACAAAGCATAGAGGCACGTTTGCATTTGGACGATGAAATTAAGGAAGCTGTGAAAAAGTTCCTCAAGAACCAACCACCATCTTTCTACAGCAAAGGGATAGACCTTCTAGAAAACCGACGTGACATGGGTCTTGATGAGTGGTGTAATACAAGACCCACCACAATTTATTTTGATTTCCAATTATATTCTTTCATATTATTTTCATTCAACTTGTCCACTTTTCATTTGGGTAACCTTTATATTAAAATTTGTAGAAATTACATTAATCCAAATTCTTTATTTTTATAGATATTAAATGGAGAATCTGATGGATGATAGCCATGTGGCGATTTTCATGATCCAAATCATATTCTAGAATCTATATTTGGATTGCGATTCAGAATTTAAGAAGCCACCTACAATCCAAATGCTAAAGTGAGTGGTACTGAGAGGGAATAAATCAAACCTCGCTTAACGATCATCCCATACAATGAGTAATTTGCATAATTAGCAACACAAAATGTTAAAAAAATGAGTCGCATAACGATCGATGTTTTGCAGAAAGAGTGCTAAGGTGACACCGTGAAGTCAGATGCTGGTTCACATCAGTTTGCAATGAATGAAGAGTCTGAGACTTCTAGGAGTTTGAGCAAACAGAAGAAAGTAACCAAAACAACTGAAGAGTTTATGCAGGTGCCTTCTCGGTCACATCAAAAACCTTTGGAGGAGATTTGGTCAGGAGAGGAGGAAATGAGAGTCCCCAAAATAGCACTTTTCTAGTGAAAAACGAGATTTTCATAATTCATGGGAAATTGTTACAGTAGAAATTGAGAATTGCCTCACTAATAAGGCCGTTGCTATACGCGCTACAAATCCATTTAATGATAATTTTGAAATGTAGACAAAGGCAAATGTCTTTATACAATTTTCTTGTAAAATAACGTTCATTATAAGTAAAGTATTACATTGTTAGGAATTTGTATGAGTATTTATTTTTCCGGAATTAAAAGCATTGTTTTATTTTACATGGATTCCTTTTGAAAAAATTGTTAAATTAAGATAATTGCCCTGACACTAATGCCATAATATTTCACTAAATGTTAAAAGGAATTTACCTATAAACCTATATGCTAAATGTACTGGGTAGCTAAATAGCAAATCTTTACATGTTTCAAACCATCAGTTAACCAAAATAGCTGAACATTGAACTATTTAGCAGCACATATTATTGTACAATATTATACGACATTAAGGAATATTCACAATACTTCTCTCTTTAGAGACCACAATTATCAGAGTTAAACATTTTTGAATTCATTCATAATTAGACTAAATGAGGATCATGTTATTAAAAAAATCCATTTCGAAAAAGAGGATTTCATTGAGTTCTTTTCATTTCGAAACAAAAACAGAAGCCTTCATCAGAAGAAATTTCATTACCTTTGGCTATGGCGTCGCTTTTATATATTTTCCTTTTAAGCAATTTTGTTTATATATTACTTTTAGCAATTTTATTAAATAACAATTAAATTATCGACGCTTGCACAAAAGGAACAACAAAAAAAGAATCTTTAGAATAGTCACTTAAGAGTACAAAATCCACATATCAAGAAAACAAAAATATGGCTTAGAAAGCAAGCATTTTTTTCTTTCGTTTATAATTAAAGCATGGGATTATTTCGATAATCTGACTATCCATTTTTTAAGAAATAATTTAAAATTTAGTTTAAGACTATTCCAACTCAAAAATAAAACGCTCTATTCTGTATTCCATTTAAGAAGTAGCATTATTTCAGTGTTTTAAGTCCATAACTAATTCGTACTAATATAGTTAATATTCAGAACTTTTTAAAATGTTATTTTGAAGTGGCGTTTAGAAATAAATATATTGAAATAATTACAGGAGAATTAGACTGAGTTTTATCAAATCATCTTTTCGCGCATCTGGAAAATTAAGCAAAAGACTGCATTATTTATCGACATATTTCAATTTTTTCACCATTTCAGACAGATTCTATTTAAATTAATTAATGAAAAAATGTATTTCTTTTATCTAGATTTCTTTTGAAATTTGGGTTTTATTAATTAATGCATATTTATTTTTACTTTATTTCAATAACTAAAACCCATGTAATTAAATTTTTTTTTGTATCCGTTCATTTTTCAAAGTTTAATTGCATTCGTATATTACAAGTTATCCATAATTCACATTTCATTTTATTCCTTTATTTTATACTTGTTTCTTTTGATGAAAATAATGAAAGAGACTAATATATAAGATCTACACTTTGAAATCTAATTAGAAAAAGAAATTATATTCATGCTTTTACACAGTATCTCTCGTATGTTACTAATTTGACCACCCTAGATGAACATGATTTACACATTTCGCTTAGGAAGAAACTAATAGCGCTTTCCCAAACAAAACCGGGGAACTGCCGTGAATAATTAATTGCTGCTTGTGCTAAGTTCCCTTAAAAAATAAAGTAGAGAACCTGGAGTTTTTAATTAACGATACCTTTTCATTACGCTTACGGAAAAAAAAGACACTCGTTTTTATACTCATATGTGAAAGAAGATTCTTCCTCTCACGAGAGAATTAATAAGTAGATGAGACACTCTTCTATTCAGCGGAAGCTGGGAGAATATGTTCGTAATAAATTGAAAGACTCATTGCTGAAATGCGGTTCCCTTTTGCTAGTAGTGCACTGCAAGCTTGACTTGTTAATTTACCGAAATTAAGTCACCGACTCAAAAGGCGCTATTAATTACTGTACTTTTGTTACGATGCATAACGTCATTAACGTTGTTACAGAACGTTTCATCTGGTAATATGGCGACGGAATTTAAAGAGATTTTGGTTCATTAAAATCATAAAAAGTACGTTGAAGGACGTTGTGATTTTTTTTATATGATAGTATTTGTTGATGCGTTACATATTTTGTATTTAATATTGACTTAGCAGTCTAAAAATAGAGTTGCTTTGGGAAAAAGTTCGCTATTTGATGGCCATGTTAGGAATAAAAAATTTGTTGACTTCGCCATTTTTATATGTAATTAATTATAAAATGAAATAAATGGAGTTATAAAGAGGAATTATTATTAAATAATTTTATATTGATAAATATATTAATTATTAAATATGTAGTAAACATAATCTTAAATGCCTTTGTAACGAATTAACTGTTTCTACACTCTGCGGAAAATGCGTGTCTAAATTGTTATAAACATATGCATATATAGTATACAAATATAATAAATAATGAATTATAAATATAATAATGAAACAATTATTATATAAATATAATAATTGTAATTAAATAAACTTGTCATAACGCAAAATATTGCACTTTTTCCATGACGAGTATACTCGTGAAAAACAGTTAACAGGTTAAAATGTGGATTTCAAAGAAGAAACTGAAACCTGATTTTACTTCTTCAAGTCATTCAAGAAAAAGAGTTTTATTATTTTGCTTTTCAGAATTAGCTATTTTTATAACCCTCTTTACAAAAAACTCATAGTTTAACATGCGATGAACCTTTATTTCGAGCGTAAGACTATCTATATAATGATTAGAAATTCTACAGATTAGCTTTAGGAGAAGAGTGAAACTTTAAAGTTTACAACTGTAACATTGTCATGTAAGAAAAAGAAAGGAGGATGTGTTTTAAAAAACAAAAGAATTGTACATTGAATGTTTATTTATAAATTGGTATTCAAATAATTAAATTATAAAAAAAAAGATTTCACATGGCAGTTATCATAGCACGAATTTTATTTACAATAAATGTTTTCACACTATGAAAATTTTGAATTTTAAAGTAATATCCAACCTTATATTTCAATTTTAATAGTTTCAAAAAAGAAATATATTACTTTTTTCAAAGCATTTTCTTCACAGAATATTATAATAAAAATGTTTGTGCATATTTACAGTTTTTTTTTAAATCATGGCTTGCTTTGCTTTTATATAAATAATTTGAAAAAAATAACAAATTAGCTGCTTATTTGATAATCACTGCACTTCAGACTGATGATTAGCTGATCTAGTGAGTAGAGAATTATATCCTGTATCCTTGTGAGATTATATTGATTGTGTAACTATAAAATCTTTTTGACTATCATGAAAATTTAGTTCTTTATTGGTTAATTAATTCTTCATTAATTCTGTAAAATTATTGAATATTTTTAATATAATTATTCTCAATTATTTGCTTCCATTTACAAGCTAAGGTAATGAATTTTCTATGCGTCTTAAGAGAGAATTCGAGATGATTTAATATTTAGTTACTTTCTATGAAGATATTCCAATTTACTCTATTTATGCTATTGAATCAAATGTGTTATGGTATTAATAAAAAAAAACATTTCAAGCAATTTGAAAGAAAAGAAAAAAAAAGATACTAAAATAAATAAAAAAAATTAAGGCTAAATGTTAGGATTGGAGTTATTTTTTACTGCTTTACAAGAGCTGATTTAATAATAAGTACAATGCTTTCACTTAAAGTATTAAGAATTTTTCCATCGTGATTTTGAAATAAAAATAAATATAAAAAGGCTAATTTTCAATTTGTTGTTAAGGGAATTTGGATAAATTTAAAAAAATAATAGTCTATATAATGTTATATATTAATGAAAAAATGATCGAAAAAAAAAAAGAAATATTTTGAATTTTCGTTTCAGATTTACTCAGCCCTTATTTCTTTTTATTTAATTTTTCTTGAAATATAAATCTTTAAAATTGATTGGTTATTGATTAAATGCAAGAATATTTTCAAATTTGTATTACTAATATTTAACTTTTTAAATATTAAAAATATCAAAACTATTATTGTCTTTTTTTTATATACATAAAAAGAGTTTTTTATATGTTTAAAGAATATTATATAGTTATTTTCATTTATTTATAATGAAACATTTCGTATGATATATAATCTAATCTTTTATTCTTTACAAAGATATTTGAATATTTTATTTGAACAGCTGTATTGAAAACTATTTAAAAAACAATTAGTTTTCATATCAATCAGAAAAATAAGGAATAAAATAGCTTATAGCAAATTTAAAAGTATTTCATAGTATACAAATAAAGAAATATTATATACCCCGAGCACGATTTTCTAGTTTTGAACCTTATGTCAACTTCCGGTGAGTCGCGACAAAACTTGGAATGCATATGCATCTCATGGCAATTTCCAAAAATGTGATGTGGGCTTAAAATCTTTTTCCGTTCACATGCTAGTAACAAGACAAATGCATTGTAAAGCGACTCGTGTTGAATTACAAAAAATAAAGAAACAAACTCTGTCTTCAACGTGTATAAGATATATATATATATATATACAGTGGTGACCAAAAGTGTGGACATTTTTTGAAAGTTTCATGTTTTTCAACTTTGTGTGCTTGTAGAATATATTAATTTTCACTTAAATACAAATGTTTATATATCAAACTGAAGGTAATTTAATGTAGAATTTAATAACAAAAACAGTATTACAATATCTGTATTACAAAAAAAGTTACACTCATTTTAGTAAGATCTATCTTAGATTTGCATTTTTTAAAGTGATACTTACACAAACAATACTTAGTAGGATAACCCTTATTTTTTAAGACAGTTTCACAGCGTCTTCTCATCGATTTAACGAGTGTTTGGAGTTCATCTTTCGTAATCACATGATGCCAAGAATCAATTATAGATTCAATAAGTTGTCTTTTATTGGATGGACGTTTTTTTCGTTCAAGAATTTTCAAACGTCGCTACAAATTTTCAATTGGATTGAGATCAGGGCTGTTTCCTGGCCATGGTATACATCTTTGCCTTTATTTTGAAACCATGCTTTGCATACTTTTGCTGTGTGGCATGGAGCTGAATCCTGCTGAAAAATAAATGGTGCTTTGTTGGGGAAGAAATCCCTGATGGAAAGTATCAATTTTGGTTCCAGGACAATTTCGATGTATTTTTTGCTATTCAGGATGCCATCAATCACTTGAATTCGGCCCACACCATCTGCAGACATATATGCCCACATCATGGCATTTGTTGTTGTTTTTATAGTTGCTTCAATGCAATCAGGATGAAGCACTTCACCTACTCTACATCTCCCGTATTTTGTACCATCACTACCAAAGAGCGATATTTTAGTCTCATCGCTCCAGATTACTTGCTTCCATTGATTTTCTGACTATTTAATGTGTTCTTTTGTCCACTTAACTCGTTTTTCGAGTTGATTTTGATATAAATATGGTCTTTTTTCCTTGGAATTCTAGCTTATAGTACAAATCCTGATAACCTTCTTCTTTTTGTTCTTGAACTTACTGCAATACCCGCTGCATTCATTTCACATCTAATGGCATCTGATGAAATTTTTCTATCTTGAAGGTATAGCCGTTTAATTTTTCTATCGGCAGTAGCAGTTGTGCATTCTTTTTCTGCCTGATTTGGCCTTATTTTCCACTGATTTCGTTTTTTCATAACGTAAACAAAACTTTCGTTCACCAGAACAAGTCACTGAACCACAAACTTGCCTTGCAATTTCAGCATAAGAGAGGCCATTTTCTCTCAATATGACAATTCGGCTTCTTTTTGTAGATTTCCAATCAGTTCTTATTGTTGGTGTTGTTTGTTTAAAATTAGTTTAATTAAAAAAAAGGACTTAAAATATTCAAAAACAGCAATACTCTATTTTATTGTACTAGTATGCACAATTCCGCTAAATATTTCCACAACAATAACTCTTTTACCATCCAAATGACCTAAAATATAGTTACAGACATTTGATGGGTTCTCAGAACAGTGTTTGTGATTGGCTAGTACGCTTTTATTACAAAATACATCATTATTCCAAACGATTTGTGTTTTGATTCATGTTTTTTGTTCTACTAAAATGAGCGTAACTTTTTTTGTAATACAGATATTGTAATACTGTTTTTGTTATTAAATTTTACATTGAATTACCTTCAATTTGATATCTATACATTTGTATTTAAGTGAAAATTAATATCTTCTACAAGCACGCAAAGTTGAAAAACATGAAACTTTCAAAAAATGTCCACACTTTTGGCCGCCACTGTATATATATAAAACCAACTTTTTACTCATGGTACATTTATCGCAACGCGAGTTTCATCAGTTTATTACTTCGCTCATGGTTGCATTTTCATGCAATACCTTAGATTCTACCCACATAATCCGAAATTGATTTTTTTCTAAAAACGTTTGATTGAATCTGCGTATGAATTAATTTTAAAACGACTCGTTATCATTGCGTTAACGTTTGTTTTATTAAACAATAAAGTCTTTTTTTCTTCATAAAACTTTTGTAGCTTTTTTTTTTCCTTTCTGATCCTTTAGAAAGAGATTTTTATGGGCTTTGTCGACCAAAGAAATTCCTTTCGAAATGAACGTATGCTAATTGTTTCTAAAAAATTCAATGTACCGAGGAGGAATTGGGTCACACTAGATTCGGCTTGTTAAATGTGCGCTGTAATGTTTAAAAGTTCGGAAACATTTGTTCTAGATAATGTAATAAAAGCAAGCAATAAAATACACATGAACTTATAATTATTATGTAATTCTTTTATAGACTTACTGCAAATTGTATTTCGGCATAAATTAATGTGAATACTTTTAAAAAAATTGATCGCGACACATAAAGCTGTTGAAGCATATTGTTAAAATACGAATCCAATTCTTCAGGTCCAAAATTAGTAATCCTACATGATATATAAATTTCTCTATATTGTGATAATATTAAATGAGAAAATTAATTGCAAAGATAATAGCAGAAAATTAGTCTAAAAATACATAGCACTTTTTTATATTATATATTAGTATTGTTACTTATACTCAATTGTTGATATCAACATATTGGATTGTTCGGAAGGTAATTTTTTTTTGTGGAAATGAAAGACAGTTTTCGTATAATAAATAAATACTTTATTAAATTATATATTGGCCATTCTGGTCCAACACCTTTTGCCATCTTTCTGGTAGTAGCATCATTCCACGATTATAAAATTTTTGGTCTTTGCTGTCAAAAAACGGATCGAGGTGGTTTTTGACCTCCTCATTTGAGGTGAAGGTTTTACTGTCTAAAAAATTGAGCGAACCAGTTCTGGAACTGGCGTACTGTCAACACACCTTCTCCATACACATCGGTCCATTTCTTTCTGGCTTGAACAGCATTTTTATCCTTTCTGTAGTGAAACAGTAAGATATGTCGAAAATGCTGCTTATCGCTCTCCATATATAAAAGGGCACCAACCAGAAACTACTACGTAGAATGAATTGGAATTTTTTGGAAATTAATTGGAATTGCTATATGACCTTTCAAAGCATATAAAAATTATACGGCTTAAATGTGAAGTTGGGTGCAAAAAAGTACAATTAAATCCTCTGTCGGGAAAAAACGAAATTACTTTTCGAACAACCCAATAATTCGTTTATAACAAGGAAGTCATAAAATAAATTTTAAAAAGTATACAATTAATAAGAATGGTTTTGTTTGTGCAAATTAATATAGTTAAGAAAACTGAAGTTAAATAATTAAAAAAATAAAATTAAAAAAAGGAAAGAAAAAAAAGAGAGAGAAAAGAGCGTAAGACTTTTTGGAATGAATTCTTGATTTTCTATTTTCATTTATTGATAAAAATGAACTAATAAATAGAATTTTCAGTTCTGTTGTCCCGAAGAAGAAGAGAATCATTGGTTTTATTTTACCCATTGTTTCATCATTAAGTAATTTTGTATATCAATGTGAGCTATTTCGAAATGCTAAGAGAGATATCACGGGGACTCCTTCTGGTGTTCGTTGAACTTTTGCGAAATAATTATAGGTTTCTTCTCATAATTGCCATAATTGAATGATATGATTGTTGTTGTTGTTGTATGGTTTAATGACGCAAGAGCCATTTTTGGCTATACTGCGCCAAGAATACGGTAAGATCAGAACCGACATTTAAACTAACACGATTTTAAAAGTTAGTGTAAGTAATTAAAACCACATAAAAATGTCGATACAAATATTATAAAACCGTTTTAACGAAAGACAATGATTAACGTGATTGCAAAATATTCATGTAATGAACAAATGGTCATATCTTTTCTGAAATAATATTGATTTTGAAAGGCAAAGTCACCAAAATATTTTTGGGTTTGTTACATTTCTGTTTCAAGAATGAATAAATTACAGTTATTGAGGAAAAATGTTATAAATAGTGATAATAAATAAACCACAATTTTTTCCAAAAATAGAATTATTATTGAATTGATTATTAAACTTTTCAATCCCGATATCAAATCTGAATAATAAATGCAATAAAAAATTGCCTGTTCTTTACTTTATCTTTTGAAATAATAAATATCACATTATTCATCACACCTTAATGTTAGTTCTGAATGGGTATTAAAATACTCCGATTCAAAAACAGAGCATCATTTCTTATTCTGGATTAATTAAAAATATTCCATTTGAACAGAATCTGTATCCTAAACTAAAAGATTAAAACAATTCTAATAATGTTATTACAAGATAAATCCTGAGTACATTAAAAAGAAAAATATACAAGCCCGTAGAACTTGCATCGTTCCTCCGAGGCTTTAGAGCTTTATATTATATATATATTATATGTAGGATTAGTTTATCAGTGGAAGCACTCAAGTTTCGCAGTAACTGCATCCAAGATCATTTAGAAGCTGACCACAATTATTTCAAGACTTCAAATTACATCTTAACGAGATGCCCAAGCCTCTGAATCTTGATACATGCATTCGTACTCCCATGTTGGATTGCTTACAAGATATGTACAGAAGAAATTTAATTTCAAACTTAATAACATGAACAATTTTCTGTTATATATAAATAATAATTTAAATCTTGCTCACGTCTTGTATTTTTCGATTGTTATAACCCCTCACATGGAGCATCAAACATAGGGAGGAAAAGTTTCCGGAATGGTGGCTGGTTCTCACCACCTTGGTAGATGCAGAAATGTTATAGGGTGGCTGTTTTCTATCTCCTAAGTAAAGAATTTTTGTTATATAAAAATAATAATTTAAATCGTGCTGACGTCTTCTATTTTTAGTTTTCTAAAATCAATCGAAGGGAACTTCAGGAGGATTAGAATGGTAGTTGATTCTCGACGGTACAGAAATAATATAGGGTGGTCACCTCTTACCGAGGATGAGATGTGCCTCCTATCGGAGGGATTGTAGTGCGGGCGGTGATAGCCTTAGGACTCACCCTTAGTTCCTACCAATGCTGGAGATGCTCATGTCATTCTGATTATCCCACGTGCATTCGGGTGGGTCGGAGTAACCAACAATGATTTTCAATTTTTATAGCATAACAATCCTTTTAACTTTTTTTTAAAGATTTCATGATTAATATATTTTTAAAAGTGAAATTTTAGAAGTGATAAAAATCCAAAATCCATTCGTTATTATTATTATTATTTTTTTAAATATTTTAATTAGTTGCAACTAGTGGTTTTTTTCATAAATAATTTTATTTGCATTTTATTAAGAAAAATATGACCCATCTGTTCCCGACGAGAGTTCTTGAATAAGTGTCCTCCACACGCGAATAGAAAGAACGCCTGTCTTTACGAGCGACGGAATAGAAAAAAAAAATATTTAATTCAATAATCTGAGTGTGTACCAGAGGAAAAATTTAGTTTCTGTAATCAAAAACTCATTCCCTTTAATTATTGATAGATATTTGATTCTTCATTAAAAAATTCTTAGGTATTGATTAAGAAAAGGAATGAAATATATACTAATTAAACCTACATTCTAAACAATAAATGGAACACCTGCAAGAAGTTTAATTGTTTTAGAACATTTAACCCTTTCAGGGGCTGTGGGAAGTAGTCTTCCCACCACATTTTTTATCTTTTGTATGAAATTATGTAGACTGGCCCAAGTTCTGACACATTTTGCGATTAAACAAAAATTTAGACGTTTCAGTTCCTTATCTCAAATATAATGGTGCGTCTTGATTTGTTTCTTAATTACTAATTAACCATATTAATTAATCAATCAAATTAAATTTATTTAATAAGCTGAATGAATCACTATACTTAAGCTAATCTTAATCCTAAAACTATTTTAATATACCATGACTAGCAAAAAATGGCCTTTTAAAGGGTTAAAAATTGAATGAACTTCCAAACGTGAGATATAAAGTTATAGAGAGTGTACAGTTATAACACGGGGCTTTTAATTGCATTTCAAGTCTAATTTTATCACAATAGTTTAAATGAAACTTCGAATTAATCATAAGTAACTATACATCCATACTAATACGTACGTACCCGAAAAATCTTGATCCAATAAACAAATATTCTACATTTTATTTAAAAACTGACATCAATCGGTTATGGTAAAATCTTTATATGAAATTAAATTTTTCTTGAAGTAGGATTCATAAAACTTATCAATATCGATGTCCATTTTTTAAAAAAAATTCTTTATATAAAGCCACAAAATATACATTATGCATTCACAAATCCGGGGTTAAGATTTTAATCTTTCTTATTGAAGCACTGATTAAGGTTTTATTAAGAAATTAAAGCAAAGGTGTCTATTAAGCAATATTATTAAAGTCCCTATTTTATTTTACATCTGCCCAAAAAAGGAAAAATAATCCAACGTATAGTAAACTAATAAATAATATGTTTTTAAAGCAGTCTTCATCAGACTCACCTCATTAATAAACAAAGCCAACTCCAATTGCTTTTTTATTATAAAAATGTAGTTTAATATTTTAATAAAATGTCTACAAATACAATAAAAAGCATTTTTAAAGTTATAAAAGGTCATTTCATAATACAAAACCTCTCAGAAAACCTCTTTAACTGTTAACAAATGGTTATTTTTTGTATACTTAAGAAAACTTCTTTATTTTTCTCTTGCCTTAACTGAAATGCTTATAGAACAGTGTTATTTGTACACGAACTTGAACTACAATGCATTATAGAGACATAAATTGTATCCGAGTTAAAACAGTTACATGCATTTTGTTTTACAGAAACAGTTTTAAAATTGTGGTATTCAAACAATATTTTCAGATTTCATTCCAAAAAAATACCTTAAAAATAACTTTTTGAATTCACATTATTCATAATGTTAGAAAGAGCTTACAGACTTTTGCTATGACACAAATAAAATAAAAGGAAAAAAGACCCAACAACGAAATTGCTTTTTGATTGCAGCGCAGATATCTTAACACAAACAAAGCATAAATCAAAATTGAATCCAAAATATTTGTAAAAAAATTGCATTGCATTTTTTTCTAATTCCTGACTGAATCTAAATATTAGAATGCAAATAAAAGTTCGTAGAAATTATTTTATAGTGAACAAATATTTGAAAATAGATTTATATATACATAAAGTTTTTAAACAAACATAAATCAGAATTGTATCCAAAATATTTGTATATAGACTACATTAAATTTTTTGTATATAATTCCTGATTGAATCTAAATATTAGCATGCAAATAAAGTCTGCAAAAATTATTTTAAAGTACACAAATATTTGAAAACAGTTTAATATATACATACAATTTTTAAATAACATAAATCAGAATTGAATCCAAAATATTTGTATTGAGACTGCATTAAGTCTTTTTATATATAATTCCTGATTGAATCTAAATATTAGTATGAAAATAATGGTAAAAATTACTTTACAATGCACAAATATTTGATAATAGATTTATATATACTTAAATATTTTAAACAATGACACAATGAAAGAAATTTTATGGTAATCATGATTATACTTTCCTTTTCCTCGTTTATTAGTACTCTGTTACGAAAATTGATCTTTCCGTTTCAGCTTTCTTAAAAAGAAGTTTAAAGTATAATTACTGTATTCCTGAAGTGTCTTTAATTTTAAAGAATAGTTACCCTGTTTGCAAAATGCTGGAACAAAAGAAGACTGGTATGAAAGAAGATAATTTAGATCTGTCAGGACAATAATGTAAAAAGGTAAAAATCATGGGAATCTTTCAGAAATTCTTCTTCTTGGTTTCAGGTTGCAAAATTTTAAGTATCTTAAAGTTTATTTTAACTTATAAAACTCATATTTCTTAAATTTCAATTTACATCAACATTATCCATTATTAATTTATTTTTTTCAGCGAGAGAGAAAACAAAAAACGATGAAGAAATGTTTTTTTTTTACACATTCTAATATTTTATATCTGAAATATTTTGTACAATCGTTTGCCTTTTTCTTCTTAGTTTACTGTTTTATTCCTTTCAATATATAATTATTTTTTTGTTTCCTTAACATTTCAGTTAGGAATCAATCTTTTAATCTTTTTTTTTTTCTTAAATTACGTGACTACGTTCAGAAAGAATTTTTGGTTAAATGCTCTAATATAGTTATATTTTTGAAATTTTCCGTAAAAAATAATTTAAAAAAACATCTATGAAATTAAAATATACTAGTTAAATAACAAAAGTTTTAAAAAAATAGTTATTCTGGCTAAAAAGAGGTATGAAACAAAAACCTTTTAGTTTAAAGTATTATCAAATTATTTGCTTAATATCTTGCAGATGGACTTAAGAAATATCTGACTGCAATTCTGGAACAAAAATCATTTTCACATTCTCGTTGGATAATGATCATTATAAAAGCCATATAATAGCAAAAACCTTCACATTAATTTTCAGGATTTATAGTAAATTTACAACTATTTCTGAGATGTCAAAGAGTTGAAAGGAATCTTTACCTTACATATGTATAAAAATACATCTCATTACTTTTCGAGAATCTAATTGTTACTGTGTGTTATTTGGTTCTAACTAGTCCCAAAAGAATAACATGAAAAATACATATTACTATGCAATGAAAACCTTGCGAACAGTCTCGCCTTATAATATATTTTAAATCTAACTTGTTATAGTTAACTGGAATATTGTCTCGTTTCAAATTTATATATTAGTCCCAATTAGCATTCTTCTTACTACTGTAGAGAGACAAGACGCTATAGCTTTATCATGAAGAAAGAAAGTAATAGGGGAGTTTCAGAAACAATTATTTAATTATTTTCTAAGTTCCACATTTCACAAAACAAAACAAACACGAACACGAAAATACGGGACACTCATTATAAGAATATAATCTAATAATAACCCCAAGAAGATTCATGGGAAATATACCGTGACGTTAATAAGGTAACGCCATCTGTTGTTACAAAAGAGAAGGTGATCGACTTATGTAACCCCTACAATACTAAGATAAAGAATTATTAATTATATTAAAACAATGGAAAGAAATGCAAAATTGAAACAATTTAGTCGCAAAATTCAAATTATTTAATTCATCTAGGGAAAATTAAGCCATTAAAATCTTTAAATTAGATATTTTTAAAAGATGAATAAGTAAAGTACTTTTTTAATAAAAATATTTTAAATGAATCAATATCTAATTTGAGACAGGATATAAAAAATAAGCGAGTCTTCTTTCCTTCTTTGATCACTTCATTAAGAATGTTGTAATCAAATGCTCCAAGTGGAAAAGTCAACAAAAAGTTGCTTTGACAGCTTAATTGCAAACTGATTGATTGCTGGAAATCCGAGTGATTGGAATTTGATTGATGTTTGGCAAACTAATAGAATGTAATTCTCGAATGATTGATTCTGGCATTTGTTGGAAGAAAGAAATAATTTATATCGAACAAGAAAAGAGTGCAAAGAAAATTGCTGATACAAATATTGGATTTACTTGCCTCAAACCTAAAAGGAATATGTTTATTTGAATGAATATGAACATTCCATAAATTCCATATATGCTATCATAATGATATCTCTTAAGGTATTAACACAATGAATGGAGAAAAATTTTAAACGTCACTTCAAGCAATTATTTGTATCATGTATAATCCAATTTTCTTATTTTGTCTTCGTTTTTGTATATGCCTATCAATTTGGATTTGTTCAAAAATAATTTTTTTGGATCACTAAAAAAAGTTAGGGGATGATTCGCGTTCACTTAACAAATGCAATGTGACCGAGATATTTTAAAATTAAAAGACAACTGAATTAGAACTAAACTGAACTCGATAAGAGGACAACTGAATGTCAACTGTGCTATACAATAAAAGCAAAAATAATAAATGGTATCAATAGAACATTGGCCCCTGGAGCAAAGGTCCTGTCACCATCACTAAAGTAGGGTTTACGAAACAATATTTCATGTCAGAAGATATACTTTAAATACCATTATTCCAAGTTTCCAAACCTACATGATACATAATTTAATAAAAAGAATAGTATTTTTGTGCCTGTAAAGCAAAACCTCTTGCTAATATTGCAGGATAATGCTAGGACTTCAAATTCTTTTCACTCCTGTTTAACCAGTATCAGGCTAAATAATATAATCATACATTTTTTTGCTCAATGAACAATCATATTATATTCATTAAAAAAGAACTGAGTATCAACTACATTATATAATAAAATCAGGAGAAAAAAATGATTCCGAAGAAACTCGATTCTTTGATCATAAGAAATATTACCATCACTAAAGATCAAATTTGGGTTTATGAAACAATTTGACATATCAAAAGACATCCTTTAAATATCATTATTCCATCGTAATAGCAAAAGTTCAAAGAATACACTCATCTGATACCCTCATGATCAGAATACCTGATACCCTCACTAAAGAACAAACCAGGGTTTATGAAGCAAGTTGACATTCAAGAGATCCTTTAAATATTATTGTTCCATTCTAAAAGACAAAGTTCAAAGAGCCTAATACCTTAATTGATGATCAAATTAGAGTTTATGAAACAATTTTACATATCAAAAGACATTTTTTAAATATCATTATTCCATTGCAATAGAAAAAGTTCAAAGTGTTTGAGAGACCATCACTGATGATCAAATTAGGGTTTATGAAACAATTAGGCATGTCAAAAGATTTTCTTTGAATATCGTTATTTCTTTGTAATATTAAAAGGCTGACAGAGCCTGATACCGTCAATCACTGAATGATCAAAATAGGATTTAAGAAAAAAAAACTGGCATGTTTAAAGACATTTAAAAAAATATTATTCGAAATTTTCAAAATTATTTGATATCTAATTTAATATAAAGAATGTTTTTGTACCTAAAAAGTAACAGTTTTCACTTCGTATCATATTTACCTATACTAAAAATGAAATTTATAAAGGATTATAGGACTTATTCAAGGATACTTTCTACAGATTCTGGGAAATGCTAAAAATTTGAATTATAAAAACTTTGTAAAAATAAACTTGGGAGAAATCGAGGAGCTAGAATGCAAAAGAAGCTTGAAAGTTAATCTCTAGCATTCATATATAAAGCATTTTTGTAAAAAATTTGAAGTTTTAAGCGAAAAGCCAGGATAAAAATTCCACCAAATTATAAACGACGGCATTACCAGACAAGATGGGATTTAACAATGATGGCGGGCAAAAACTGGATACTAGGTATCCAACTAGGTTAAAAAAATGATTTTTCCAGAAAATTTTGATACATTTTTATGGTCCAAAAATGAAGCACAAACTTCGCAGATTCACTAAAACAGACATTGTTTTTAATATATGTGATATAGAACTGTAGATACAGTAGTTTCAATAATAGGTAACAAATAAAAATGAAATCTGAAACGGTGGTATTTTTAACCGAAAATGGGCGATATATTTTATTTTTACCGTCAAATTCTCCAAAATAATATTTGATAAGTTTATATTATTTACCTACTCAACAGTAGTTTGTTTATTTTTGGAATTTGAGTTAAAAAAGCGTGAAAACTACATTTGTTTCCTACACATTTGGATGAACTAAATTACAATACATGAACGCATTTTCTGAAGAACGAATATTTCACTGTGATTGATTCACAGAAAACATGATATCTCAAAATTAATTCAGTAAAATGTCATAAAATTTGGTATGCATGTAACGATCGTGGATTTTAAGGTAGCTTCATTTAGACATATTTTACTGATATTTTAAGTTCAAAACATAGGCAAATTGTGACCATAAATCATTAACGACAACTTTAAATGCTCATAATTTTTTTATACATTAAAATAATTTTTAACTTGTGGTCTGTTGCATTTTATGTAGTTTGAACTATATATAAGTGAAATAAAAGTTAAATTTACCATTATTTTTTAACGTACTCTGTTTCATATAACATTGAAAATTTTGCAAAATGTTCGTTAAATAAAGTTTTTTTTTTTTTTTTAACTAAAGTCATGAGAGCATTTTTTTCTTCTAATAGAGTATCTTTTTTCTTCTTTCTCCTCGAACTGAGGCCACCAGACTTTCATTATTTTTGAAATATTGCGCAACAATGAAAACACGTTATTCTATCGTGTAACCGTTCCACTTTTACTAATCTTAAACTATCAACTGCCAAATTATTTTTTAATAGTGTTGCCAACACTTTACTGCACGAATGCTGACAAATTAAGATCTTGTGTTAATTAATTTAAATATCTTGTGTTATAAACAGCGTGATTTGAAAACCATTCACTGAATTTTGTTTTGTTTTGTTTGGTTTAGTTATATTAACGTCCCTTTTGAAGCAACACTTTGGCTATTTTGGGACGGACCTCGTAATTTTGAACCTCGGTTAGATGACGAAGACGACACCTGAACTGCACCCCCCCCTCCTCTCCACACCACACCACAACAGCGGGGGGACGTTTGGTAAGGACGGATTTAATGTGCAACAGACCCCCTTACACGACGGTTCTTCTGTGGAATCGGATCTCGAACCTGAAACCCTCCGGTTCCGAAGCCGAGACCTTACCACCAGGCCACCGCGGCCTAACCATTCACTGAAGAAAAAAGACATGGAAAACAAATCTAGTTAGTATGAGAGTTGGCTATGAAATAAACATTCTTCTCATAATTTCCATGATTTAAAAATCTTTATGCTGATAAATAAATCTAATAATTAATCTAAAACTTTATGATATTACAGTGTTATGGACAAAAGTTTAGAAAATATCTTCGGACAGTACTCAATCTATAAAAATTACGATTTTACATATCGGATCACTGAAGTACAACTATAAATTGAATCTATGGAGCCATGTCTTCTAGCTATTTAAGATGAATTTGATGCAGAATCTATTAAATACATAAAACGAATGTACTGCATTCGTTCAACATAATTTTGTAACTATACAATTTCATTACTTCAAATTCATTCCTCATAACAAAATAGTGCTAATATATTTAACAGCATCATGAGGAGTATTAGGAATTTATTATTAATTCGGGGAGCAGTTAAATCTTTCTTGTGTCGAACCATTTTATTGTGCTACTTGGAGCATATTCATAGAAGATGGCGTGAAGAGGAAGTAAGGGTTGTTATCAAATACTGGGAAAGATGACAATTCTAGTGGCAACAACACGGAAGATGTCCTATCATGCGAACGGAGAATAATTATGCGCGAGAGTTACACAACATTGATTCAGATATAAATTAAACCAGACATGTGGCGATGCACTGTACATTCGCTATAACATGAATTCAATTTCTTTCACCTAAGCATTTTCTTTTAAAATTAGTTGTGTACTTATTGTATATTAAATATGAAAAGCAATAAAATTATTGGCGAAGGGATAATAAAGAAAACTGTATATCAAATATTAACCCCTTGACCTACGAATTTATTTAGCTTCCTACTTAGATCAAACATTCTATATAAGACATTAATTGTTGTTTTAAATCATGTAATAGTATAATTGCAGTTGAAATATTGAAGCGTTTTTAAATAATTTTTACATTTTCTTTAGTTTAGCTGGATTATATACCAATTTTAAGCTTCGCGAAGGCTATTTTGGGACGGATTTCGTAATTTTATACCGCGGTCAGATGATGAAAACGACACATGTGCTGGCGCCCTTCTCCAAGTTTCCACATCACACCAGCGGGTGGACATTTGGCTCTGACGGATTTAGCGTGCACCAGACCCGCTTATATGATAGTTCTTCGATGGAGTCGGGTCTCGAGCCTGAAACCCTTCTGTTCCGAAATCCAGACCTTACCATCAGGCCACCATGGTCTCTTACATTTTCAATTACTTTATATTTTAATTTAATTGCACATTAAAAATCAGAAATTCAGTAATTCGATATGCGAGTCAGGCTTGTAATTGCATGTGATAGAGTTAAAAGAATATAAAAGAAAGTTTTTAAAAGATGATTTTTTTAAAAAAAGGCGAATGTTATGTGGATTTCGAAGACTGTTAGAGATAAAGAAATTGCACGCAAGATAAATTAGGTAAAAAACTAAGAATTCAGTTATATATTAATTTGCAGGATTAATTTATAGAATATTATAATTAAACTAATACAGTATTTATTTTATTATTAATTTTTTTTACTTAATTTCTAACAAAGATCTTAATCTTTGCTTAATGTTTAATTTTTGCAATGTATGTCAAAAGATTTTTTCTTTTAATTTTCTTTAATTGTTATTTCTTCAGATTTTAGATCGATTAAAGCGATGAAAAATTGTACATGAAAGTAATCCAAAAAATTTATGAATTGTGATATTTAAAAAAAATTATAAATTTGGGATTATAGAAACAAAAACCATGATATTTCCTTATAATTTATATAACTATAAATACCATTAAGCAAAAAACTGTAAAATTATAAATGGTTTATCAAGAAGCCCAAATTAAGTCTTTAACTACTTATGTGCTCGGAGCAATATTAACTCTTTAATTTAAACCTAATATATTCCAGTAAGTTAAAAAGATGCCAAAACTTTCTTAAGTCTCAGATGTTCAACATCATCTTTGGTAAAAGCCATTACCCAAATACACAGTTTCGCTAATTTAGGATGAAATATGTGGACTAATGACTAATTCATTTCGCGCCAAACTAAGAGATTCTGAGTTGTGATAAAATGCAAATAACTTCTTTGCGATTCATTAGTTTGCTCTGATGGGTTTTTCTTAAGTCCAGCAAGCCTATTTTTCACATCCAAATCCCTTTCAACTAAAATATTCAATTCAGTTTCCAAACTAGTAAAAACATCATGAACTGCGTTACTAATTAAACTAAACAGACGACTCCATGATTGATATGCCTCGCATATAAGTCGAAGTAATTGTTTTTTTTTCTGCTAACAAAATAGAGGCGGAGACCTACATAATTAATTGCTGGTTTCTCTTCAGACGGCGAGCGATGAAACAAAACAAAAAAATCGGCTTAAAGTGCTGTTTTTAATTAAGGGAAATATTTATAACGGAAAAAAGGATGCAAACCCGCTCCTTTAAAAATGGTAGATATAAATTTCAGCAAATGCAAATTTTAGCTATCGTGGAAAAAGGCATATACTTGCAGATTCTTTGGAGGATTTGTTCATTGTTATGGAGGAAATTAATAGTAGAAACTAATTTCAATAATAATTATTTTGCTTGTAAAAAAAGAGAAAAGATATTTTACATGTCAAAAAATGCGAATAATTCAATACAAAATTATAAATAGAAGAGCT
Organism: Argiope aurantia; assembly: GCA_026543865.1. NCBI lineage: Eukaryota > Metazoa > Arthropoda > Arachnida > Araneae > Araneidae > Argiope > Argiope aurantia. The sequence continues at coordinate 183,609 of JAPMOR010041600.1, read as the reverse complement.
CTTACCGTTTTATATAGATGATTTCCTAATTATTAAGACTATGGTTTAATATTCTAACATAGCATTCAATGAATGTTTTGAAACTTGAAATCATAATTCATGATTTTTACCATTTATCTTAAGAGAAACGGTTGGTATTATTTTGCCAATTTATGACTTAAAAGTGTGAGATTTTATATATAGTATATTCTTTAGAATGGAAATACACAAAATATGCTTTAATTTTTAAAATCAATTAAGCATATTAAAAAAATTAAAACATTTAATTAAAAGTCTCAGTGCTTCATGTATTCAAAACACTTAAATCTTGCAATATTTTCCATAATATACATTTTGAAGTTGACAAATTTCATTATTTCACTTCAATTTAATATCAGAATAGATTTGTTACCAGGTAAATGAAATTACAATCAAATAATTATAGTAACACAAATAAAGTTTAATTATTTAACTTAAATCAAATGCTAAAATGGATTTTTTATCGTGTTCATTGTTTATAAAAGCTTCTTTATAATTTGCCAAACGTTAAGACGATAGGAACATGCCAAAAACATGCAAGTCTGAATATCAGAAAACGTCTTTTGAGACAAAATTTAATGGATATTCATCTGAGCAATTTAACTGATTAATTTTCTCAAACTATTTTACAGCTTTTTTTATTCACATGTTAGTGCATATTTGGTAGATTATTTTTCGAATAGCAGTTCTAATTTTGGGCCGAATTTTGCTAATTTGAAATTCCACTATTCTCTTAAAAATTATGAATTTTCTTGAAATATTATATATATATATATGTGTGTGTGTGTGTGTAATGACATTTTAAAATATAATTTAAATAATTAATTGCCTAATTTTTATCTTAATCTAGTCCATATTATTTTCTTTCTAAAATGATCTCTTATTTCCTGATCCAATTCATAATTTTTATTAAATTAATGTAGCACGCTCTCTATAAAACTGTTGGTCTCAATATTTTCTCATTCTCCTAGTAAAAGGGTAAAAATATTTAATGTTCAACATTGTTTTAAAGATACCTAAATTTCCCTTACTTAAGACTACATTTGTCAAAGAAATCCCTATCGAAATCTCATAGTAAGCTGAAGGAAAAAGTTTTGCGTTCAATTGTGTATCGTGATGTAAACGGACATCAGCTTATCATTGCTTCTTATTTGTTTATATTATGTTTCCCAGAAGAAATAAATCAAACTTTTAAAATGTTAAAGGATTTTTTTTCTATTCGACCACACAAAAGTTAAAATATGATTTTGTATATGTATATGTTATCGTAATATTTTTTCTCGTTATGCTTTCTTTACTAAACTTTCCGCTTATCATACTTTACACATTTCCTCTCACTCATGTTCAATGAAGTGCCTACAATGGTACTGGGGAATAATTTTTTTATGTAAATAGTTTCTCTGAAATCACAAATACATAACAATATTTTGTAGAATTATATATGTTGGCAAATGTGTTGGACAATAAATTATCGGGTATGGTGATAGTACTGAATGGCCTCCATGATCATCGGATCTTACTCAGATTTCTTCCTGTGGGGTTACACAAAATGTCAGGTTTCTGCAACTTCACTTACACATCTGCTGGATCTACATCGTTATATTACAGATGCTTGCAAAAGCGAGAGTGTAAAATAATAAATTATCGTTGCGTTTCTTGATTGCACAATAATTCATTAATTTAGTGAAGATTGTGGTCTGGGTGAAATGACTTGAAGACACATGTTGTCTTTTCTGGGGTTCATTGGTAACATCAACAACAAAAGGCACATGAAAACGCCATAGTGTAGAAGGCCTAGAGAACTACACATAAAACTCTCTCGGGAGAGCCTAGCCTAGCTGAGAGCCGAGATAACACTTCCCCTAGTACAGGAGTCCAGTTCGCTTCTGCTAGAAGAAAAAATATATACTAAACAACAGGAGGACCACGTGACACATGATTGGCAGCTAGTTCGCCCAGGGAGATCACATGGTTAACTGAATTCTTAACAGAGAGTGACACCTTCCATGCTGAGAAATGTGCGTGTAGAATAACTCACACGAACACAAACATGTATCATGAGCACTGGCAAACTTTTCGTATACACTCAACATCAGCTTCTTGTCACTCTAAGACAGTTTGTCTTTCTTACTTTTTTTGGATGATGTTATCAAAATGTATTGACGTAAGTGCATATTTCTGCAATAAATTGTGCGTATTTATTCATACCTCTGTCTATTCCTTTTACACGTTTGCACAAAATGGAGTGTATCGATTTTGGACATTTTGACGTATACTGGTAAAAATTTATCTTATCCGTATGAACTAAATGTCGTTTCGTACTAATTAACTGATGATCTAAAATTTTCTAACTAGGAATTTTGCTCTATCAATTTTCGTTTTCGGTTTCCAATGGTTATCTTCTCCACTAGGGGTGCTGCTGTTGTTTCAATTATGTCGGATGTAGTTGCTTTACTAACCGCCATTACATTTGCATGGTTGTTGCACTCTCCGTTCTCAAGTATTTTCAGGTTAAAGGGACTTTCCTATGAATCCTGTATATATTAAAATCGACACCTTTGTATTATTATAATTTTATTTACTACGAACGTTCAGAGAAATTAATCATAATTCTGATATGATTAAACCCTTACTAATTCCTTAACTGTTTAATTCTTAAAATAAAGCTAAATGTGTTTGTCGAATATAAAACTGTGCCAAAATTTCAAGTCTGATACCTTCATTATTATCTCTCGTAGAGCTTTGATGATTTATGATTGATAAAATATATCAACGAACAAGTAATTCATTTTATATTAGACTAAGAGACATACAATAGTGATAAAATGCTAAAAAATTCTTCGCAATTCATTAGTTTCCATTTATAGACTTTTCACAACTCTTAAAACCTATTATTTAGAAGCTAATTTTTTTTTAAAGTTAAATATTCAGTTTAGTTTCAAAATTAGTAAACTAATAGTAGCTTCAGCCTAATTAAATATAAAAGAGGCTCAGTGATTGATAAGTTTAACACAAATAAATCGAAGTAATAGGGTTTTGTTTCCCTAACAAAGTAGAGGCAGAAACTTACATAATTAATTGCCACTTTCATTGTAGTAGGCGAGCGGTGAAACCGAACAAAGATAGACTAAAAGCGTTGTTTTTAATTAAAGGAAATATTTACAAGTGCTAAAAAACGTAAAGTATTTTTTCTTTAAAATGCAAACTTGTATATTAGAGCCAATGCAATATTTTTTGGGGAAGATGAATGTTTATCTAATTTATTCAGGAGATAAATTATTTATTCCTAACTTTTAGAAAGGCTGTTGTTGAAAAAAACTTATTTAAGGAAGAATGTTGTTTCTAACAGACGAAGCAAAATCTTATAATTTAGCAAGCAGTATGTAATATGGTATGTGGTAAATTAATGGTAGCTTATTATATATATACACACAAAGGAGGAGAAAGATAAATATTGATTATATTTGATAAATATCTTAGAGGTAGCTTCATGTTTATGATTTCATCGAATTGTCCGACACATTAAAGCCTGTTCTTTCAATTATTTTACTTAAATTCTGTATACACAAACCTTATTAATGAAAACAATTCTTTTATTTACAATATCATAGTGTCATTGAAAACTCAATTGTGTGGTTCATCTAACTTCCGCATGTCGTGATATTATAATTTCATTTTTTTTGTCTAAAATATACAGATATAAAACAATTATCCTCTTTAGTTTTCAACAATCAAAGAAACCCATGATGAAACAATGAAAAAGTTCTGAATTTCAGTGTAACAATGCAATTTAAGATTGTAAATTAAGAAAATAAAATTCGTAGGAGTTATTATTCGAAATTCAGAAGGAATTCTCATTATAATAATGAACAACTTATAAGCCGGTCCCCTGGCATAGGGGTAGAGCGTATTCCCCGTGATCTGGGCGTCCTGGGTTCGTGTCTCTTTTCGGGCACGGTTTGTATTGTCTGTGAGATGTGTGAATGTGCCCCCCCCCCCTTGTAAAAAGGGGTTGTGCAAGCAAATGTGATGCGTGAATAGCTAAGACATACACTTGGTCCTAGTTGGCTCTACTAAAACGAGAGACGCCCCTTTGGCTTAAAATCGCTAACAACAACATAACATAAGAATAAATACAATAATAATGTATAATAAAATTAATATATGTTCAAAGACTTGTGAATTCGAAAACAACCTCATTTCGTAAAGATGTTCATTTAAAATAAAGTTAGTGTTCTGTCAATATATATTAACTTGTCAATATCCTTGATCCTTTCCTGTTTGTTAATGAAAATCATTTTGAGAGATGATATTCAAATTAAAATTGCAATTTTTAAAAATTATTTTTTTACAAATTTGTAAGTCTATTATCCCCTTAATTAAAAATTAGAAACTAATATTTTAATTGGAAACAAATTATTCAAATTTGATTATTAATATTGCTGAATTTGAAATAATGCCACTTGATATCTGGACTTACTGTGAAAAATAATTTATTTTCGCGGAATGCATCATTCTTAAACTCAAAATGCTTCTAGAACAATACGACATTATAAGCCCAAAACTTCTTTTTGATATATCAAAACTTCAGATACATTTCTTGAAATACAAATAATAGCTAACCAACTCTGACACCTAAAAAAATGAAAGAAATCCAAAGTTCTACAAAAGGCAAACACTTAAATTCTACGCAAACGCATCTTGACATTTATTAAAAAGACTTATTATTGTTTAAAAAGTCGTTTATCCTAGTCTTTTCCCAGGGGAAATCTAAGTGAAATTTTAAAACTTTTACTGTTTTTGACAATGGAAAGCAAAGGCTACCCATCTTCTTTTGTTGCCTTTGCGAGACATACGCGAAGAAAAGTCACATTTAACGAGTCGCAGCGCCGCTGATTAATGGTTTCAGGTCATAAGATCCGACTGCAACAAGAATTGTGTGAACGACGTAAAACAAATAATGCTTTGCGGTTTAAGCAACAGGAATGCCTTCCGAGGGCTCCTATCGCCTTTCTCGGTGATGTTTCTAATCTTGGAATGGTTCAGTGTTTGAATCCCAATGACAAATGATGCACTTTCGTTTCATTTGTCGGTTTCAATCCTGAATGTATATTGCTCACTGTGTAAATGACTGAAATAACTTCATTTGACCACCTCATACCCTTAGAAAAGATTTTAGGATAAAATTCTTTTTAACCAAGAAAGTCTTTTATTGGGGTAATTAATTATAGTTTTCTTTATCAATATCATGAATTGTTAAGAAATGCTTTCAAATTGGATAATTAATCTTCATTTTAGCTATTTTTGTGTTAATGAAATGTTCTATATAGAGACAAACAATTTATTTTGTAAGGAGTAAAAAAAAAATATTCGATAATGTTAATATGAAATATTAAATTTGCTGTTTTATAAATCATTCCTTATATATTTAATTCATTTTAAAAATTAGTTAATTTTCAAAATAAAAGGACATATTTTTAGTAATTCTCGTTTTACTTTCTTCCGTCAGTGTTATTTATTTATTAAATACAATTATCTATATTTCAGAGTGATCTCAAAAATTCTATTTTAAAGGGCAACATATGAAATGAAAAAATATCAAATATTAAAGTTCTAAAACAAATGTAATACAATTTTTTTACTAAGAAAGACGTTTAATTATTATCAAATTGGATTAAACAAATACTGAAATTCTCAAAATACATCCAATTTCAATTTTCAAAAACATGAAGAACTCTTTCTAAAATAACTAAAATTGGTATTTAAATTTTCATTATTTGTAAAAGAGGGTATACATTTTTATCTCGTTTGAAGAACTTGAATTAAATTATTTTAAAATGAATCGACAGTAATTCAGTTCGCAGTGGAATATATAACGGATTTCAAATGGGAAGAATGCATTCTATATTTTATGATCTTAAAGCCTTCTATATTCTTAATTATCAATATTTCGGTAAACCATTAGTAAATCTTCAATAAAATGCAGATTTGAGATCTCGAAACTTTGAATATGCACTTATTTTCAACAAAATATTGAATATATCGACCTCAATAAAGTAACGGAAAATAATCAATTTTATAAATTTTTAAATAAACCCTTCGGGTCATTTCATATTATAGAGAGTAAATATAGAACGATTTACCACTTTTAAAAAAACCTAGTTTATTATCGATCACGGGAAAAAATCTTTATCACGAGGAAAAACGTCATCAAATGCAAATGAAAAACTTCTAATTTGACGCATATGCATTACTTTTTCTGAAATTATGTTTTTGGATATCTTTATTGAAAGCAATTTCTTATTTCCAATTATGAGAAATATTCAATAAGAGAAGAAATATGATGCTGCATTAAATGCCAATCAGAAATTAATTGTAACTCTAGAAAGTTGAACCGAAATTAAAAGTGGCGTCATTTATAATTTAAATTTGGATAAGTTTAAAATCAGGAGCCCACAGTCGTCAGTTCTTTCTGTGTTATGAACTAAGAGACTACAAAATTTAATTATTACTTGAAATGAATAAACAAAAATAGCATGCAAAAAATTTGACTAAGAAAACCCAATTATATCGCAATGAAATCTAATGAAATACGAAGTCTTATAAAGTAGAAAAGAAAAGTTTAAATTATAATTCTTCAGTAAATCTAAATATATTTAATAAAATTTAAATTCTACTGAAAATCGTGAAATTCAATTATATTTCTTATTTCTCATAAAATACGGTCAACACCTGGAATACACGCAATTGGCCAAAAAAAAAAAAAAAAGAGAGAGAAAGAGACGTTTTATGCGAACTACAGCAAATCGTTTAAAAGTTGTGTTTTTGAACGGAATTTCTATAAAAGCTCTTACGATGCAGCACAAATAGCAAAGAAAGGGAAAAAAATCTTCTTCACTGAGAACAAAGCAAAAAATAAATAAATATAAGAAATGCATTCAAAAGGGGAATTTCTCAAGTTCAAAAGGTATCAAATTGGTATTCGAAAGCATTCTTTTAAAAGAAAGAAATGCATACATACATCGGGACGTTTAGCAAAAGCGAATGTAAAACTGAGTTTTGAAACTTTTTAGAATTTTTTTTTTCTTTTGTGAAAATTTTTGCAGCATTCCTTAAAAACAACGACAAAGCTTAAAGTGAAATGGATATATAAGTGAAGATACTTTTTTGTTGTTGTTGTTG
>JAPMOR010041600.1:127791-176399 GCA_026543865.1 Argiope aurantia | reverse complement strand
CAGGATAATTCAGTTTATTTCTGATTTTATTTCAAGAAATTCACTGGAGCAATTTTTCTTTAAAATGAAGAATATCATATAATATTGTACACCATCGTGTAAATTATTTAGGAAATTCAATATTCAATATTTCAAAAACCCTATTGTTAATTTTACGTAAATCCACATTGATCAACACTGTGTTGCCAATATTTGCAATTCTGCAATTAATAGTATGATACAAATTATAATTATTTATATTTTAAAATGTTTTGAAATGACTTTAAAAATGAAAATTAAGATATGTATGTGTAGATCTTGAGTTTGGTAATTATTTTTTGACTTGGTTTTAGAAAACTTCAAGTTTCTTTTTTTTTAATAAAAGGCATTTTACGTCGCTTATTTATATATTTATGGTAAAATAAATTGATGTTCAATGTAATCATATTTCGTAGATATATTTGGATAAGAAATTCAAGCAAATTATTTAAAAAAATTCTTTAGTCACAAATAAAGTAATTACTAAAAAGAGAATTTTAGCATATAACGTTTCTAAACTGTACCATATCTAAATACAGTGCATTTAAAACCACGTTATCTAAATATATATATATATATATTCAAATAATTATTTTCTGCTCTTTAGTCTTGTATGCACAAAATTTTGCAATATATTTTAAACTAACTTCCCGATGAGCTACATCTAATAATGCTATTTCTACTGAAGAAGCAAGAAGGCAAGTTAATATTGCATTATCACTTGATTCTGACATGTATTTAAAGTCTCTTGTTTATCGGAAAGTTAGTTTAAAATCCACCGCACAATTTATACGAAAGAGTCCGTCAAGAAAGCGAGTTAATAAAAGCATATTAAATAGAAAATCTTCTTTTAATAGTAATAAATATGTATTTATTTTCTAGAATAAAAATAAAATTTTAAAACATATTCTTATATTTCGTAAAAACTCAGTTTTTGACAGTTAATCGAAATTCAAATTATTTTGTTGTTTGCTTAAAAAAAATATACTGTTAAATGGAATAAAAATGATAAATATGCGTAACAAGGCAGATAAGGGTTCTAGACAGATTTTATTTTAACACGTAAACAAAATAAAGAAAATAAATAAAATATGAAAACATAAAAAAAAATCTTAAAATAACCACGAATTTCAATCATTCAAAAAGCATTTTTGTAAATTTTTAGAAAAGGAAATGTTATAAGTCAAAAGAATTACTTTTATTTAAAATAAATTCTGGCAAAAAAAAAAAAAAGCTAAAGTGAAAATTTTACCCGGAGTTAATTTCGTTATTTTAGAAATCAATGGAAAAAATAAAAGTAAAATTACTATTTTCTTATACCTTCTATTAATTATAATTTTAAAATGTGATTTTTTTTTCCTTTTCTGGCACTAAATTTTTATCTTTCATCTAAGATAAAAATTACTTTTGTAATTACAAGTGTTAATCACTTTTATTTACATTTTCAGAGACAAAATAAAAATAAAAAAAAGTTTTTTTTTATTTAATTCTATTTAATAATAATACTTATATTCAAATTAATTTAGATATTTTACAAAAATTTAAAATACTGATTTGTTTCTCCACTGATCTTAGTTCATTAAGTATCAAATAAAATGCCTCTTTTTGTTACGAGATTCTACATTTTTATTTAAATTAAATTAATAATTATTTTATTCATTTCACGTAATTTTTGCATTGAATAATAACCTCTATTAATCACAAGTTTTTTGCTTACAATTTGAAAATCTTGGTAATTCAATGCATGTATGCAAGTCTGTTAACTTCAAAATAAATAAAAAAATATTTCGTAAAAAATTACTGAGATGCAGATATCTCCATATTATATTTTACTAGTGTTGTAAAAAATGTAATTGACTATAATAACTTCATTATGAGATATATTAAAATATTAGAGGAGCTGCAGGAACAATTATTTGATAATTTTTTTTAAGTTCCACATTTCACAAGACAAAACAAACACGAACATGAAAATACATGACACGCATCATTAGATTATAATCTAATAATGATCTTCAAAAAGGATAATGAGAAAATAATTTGATGTTAATTGATGTTAACTTGATGTTAAGAAGATAATAGAGTTATGTAACTGCTACAATGTTGAAATCGTATTTAATAATATTAAATAATTTTGCGTAAATTTTATTTCAGAAACCTAGCATGAATCAAATATTTGATTCATTTCGATTAAAAATATTTTATTCATGCTAAAAATATGTGTTGAGTATATTCTCTTTTCGTTTGCATATTCTACTTTCATTTTATCAGGAAGTCGCTAATATAAATATTTTAATTAGTGAAGTTTAGATTTGTCTTACACCAAGGTTCGAGAAAAAACTCCCATGAGAAATACTTAAACAGAAAATTGTTTATTTTTTGCATAGTATTTATTGTGTTTTAGAACTATTTCTATTTACATTTTATTGAAAATTTGATAGTCTAGACGTAGAAATGTGAATTATTTTTTGAATACAGATTATATTCAAAAATAAATTAATATATTATAGTCACACGAATTCAGAATTTCTAAGGAAGGAAATTGCATCAAACATACTGAATTCCATATGCACGTTTCGTAGTTTGAAATTTAAAATTTGACATGTCAATTATTTTTAAAACAGAATCTAATTTGAAATGTTTGAGTATTATATCACAGAACTAGTATTAAATTACAGAAACAAGCCCCTAAAGTACATCTTATGTTGATTCAAATATAAACCTTGAATCCAAAGTTATTTCATATTTGAAAATAATAAAATCTCATATGCGATTTTGTAAATTTCATGTGTTAAATATATATAATTAACACTAGAGGTTATATACATGTATTTATTTATTTTATTCATTATATTCATAGTATATATATAATATGAATATATTAAAATAATCGCATTTATTTCTAAATAATAGTGGTTAAAGCATAATGACATAAATGGTATATTATGCAAATATTTTAAGAAGGTTTGATAATCATAAAGGGGCATTTCGAACTTGCACAGTAAAGTTTTGTTTTATAAGACTAGACTTTTTAGTTTCTCGTATACGAAGTATAGAGAAAATATTTTAATCATCAAACATATTGATTTAAAGATTCTGATGAATCATCAGCTTTCAAATTGTTCTGGGTTCGACAAACACATTTTTGGAATTATTTTTGTCAGTCATAAAGGTAATTCAAAAACGCTTTCAGCTACATGGATGAAATTTGGTAAACAAAATTTTGTCTTTACCCGAAATTTTTATCAAATTTTGAACAAAATTTGTTCAAAAGAATTCTGCAACTCTTGTTTTTCTATTATAAGATAACACGGTACTCCAGAAAAAGGAGATAAATGGATAATATTCGGTACACAAATTTATCATTAATAATGTAGACACCTTTCAAATTTTGAGCCAATCCAATAAGCAGTTGAATGACTGTCGGTCTTATTTTCAGAAGCATGTAAGAGCCATAACTTATCACAGGGACTTAAATATATCAATATTAGTATGTGATTTAACTACATTCGTAGTTATGGATCAAATTTTGTTTTCAATTGTTTTTGAAAAAGTCCATCTAAAACACAAATTTACCTTTATAAGACAATATGTGGGGAGGGGGGCTCTCATGATGTTCTTGTATTTGAAACATGAACTTCATATACCAGTTTGCTAAGATCAGAATTAGTATTTGTTGGTTATTCTCCAAATTCTAACGCTAATCTTTCCTTCGAACAGCCTACTTGATAACTTTTTAATGACGATGCTCGAGAACCGTGAAGAAAAAGATTGCGAATAATTCCAACGAAAGTTACCATAGCTGACCTTGGTGTGTTTATACAGATTGAATCTTTTGTTTCTGATTTTAGCTGCTCAGCTGAACTATCTTTTCTCTTAGCTTTGTGAAAGATTGTAAGATCTCGCGTTTATTTTTATGATCTTTTTATATTCGTTGGGGATTAAGTTTCTTTCCATGAATTGTTCATAATGTTCAACGGAAAATCCATCCTGTATCGATTTTTTGTCTTTTGTATTTAGGCGGGAGTTTTTTTCTGCTTAAAAATACATTAAGAATTATTTTTGAAACTTTCTTTTACTTTTTTTTTCTCGTACTTGAAATATGGAGAAAGTATTGTAATCGTCAAGACATTCGAACTTCAAAATTAGAACTTGATTCTTCTTGTTTCGTACTTCTGTCATTTCTGAAACAAAATTTTTGACATTATATCTGCCAGTCTGTCACAAAGATAGTCACATTAATATCTCAGGTATTCTGTTTAGTATCTGTGTAGTTTACAAGACAAATGAAAATGTGAAGTTACAATATAATGAAATTTAGTATAGATGAACCTGATATATGCTATTTTAATAGCACTATGATATTATGGAATTGTTTCCATAAGAATTATTCATATACGCAATAAGTAAATCTTAGTTAAACAATTAAAATAACATGTGTCTATGATAGATCATTTGGCAGAAACATAGGCGTAAAGTTATACCTAAACGATTAATCGGAATTCAAATATAATCAATATTCCGGCGAACAACCAGCTGATCACTTGCTTGAGGTGAAGATTTATGTAATTAATCTAATGAGATATCTATCAGCATCTGCTGTCACGACACAAAACATGTGAACATTCTGTAGTTATCCAGAAAAAGATAATAATTCTTCATTATTGCGGATTAATTGACCGGAAAATAGATAAAAAAGAAATGAATTGAAGCGTTTTTAACACTAAACCTACCGGCATTTCACCGATACATTGGAATTGTCATCGGAAGCATGTCAAATGACCCGCTCGTGGTAGCTTTAGTGTTAATGCTAGTTATGTCAATAAAGCTGAATACTTACAATACAAGCTATACTTACAATAAAGCTGAATGAGTGTGTATGTTGGCGGTCAACAGGACCGTTTGCCCTACAGATACCAAATTTGGCACATGTATACCGTGGTGAGATTATTTTGTAATTTTTATTTGGACATTTAATTAATTAAAAATGAAGCGAAATGTTAGCGTTTTTCCGCTTTAACTGTCGAACATATAACAGCACAAAATTTATTTTTGCATCATATTGAAGTTTAAAAAATAATCTTTTCAATGATACTAATGTTTTAAATGACACTGATAGAAAATTAGAAAGGATCGCTTAACACAATGAACAGAACAGTTTAAGGTCTACATAATAGTATAAGTGAATTTTATGACTATCAACATTTGAAGCTTAAAAATATTTTTTGAAGTATCAATTGTGAGATCAAGTTACATGTTTAGTTTAGTTATATTAACGTCCCGTTTGAAGCAACACTAGGGCTATTTTGGGACAGACCTCGTAATTTTGAACCACGGTCTGATGACGAGGACGACATCTAAGCTGGCATTTCTATTTAAAGTAAAAAGATGCAGAACTACCAGATCTTAATCCAATCGGAACTATTTGGCCTATTTTGGATAAGCAAGTAAGAAAAAATAAAATTTCTAATAAAACTTATCTGAAGAAAGCTCATACGGAAGAATGGCTAAAATTTAGTCTCTAATCCACAGCAGAAATTGATCGAATCACTGCCAAAAAGATTACAAATAATAATCGATCAAAGTATATGCATATAAAATACTAGTATTGCCTTTTACTTTTCGTTACACTTTCATTCTAACTGCTAGAGTGCAAATAATTTTTTGGCATCATAAATGTTACTTTTAAGTGTTTTCATATTTTTATTATTTATCCTCCTATATATTCTTCCCCCTTATTTCACATTTATATTATTTATTTTTACACTTTATTTCACAATTTTACTCAAATATCTTCTTTCAGTCACCCTTCAAGACGGTGCATCCTTTTGACATTTTATTATTTTTTTTATTTTAATTGTTAAAAATACCTAAAGAATATTAAAAAAAGATGTAGATTCATTCTTCAGGAAATTTGATTTAAAAGAGTTGCATGTATTAATTTTTTGCTGTACTAAGCAGGTCCATGTATTAAGCGAATAAGTTTGCATCGAATTATCTTTACGAGATCAAAGGGTTAAAATGTGTAAACATTTATTTTGCATTTATATGTATGAACAAATAATTGTGTTATAAGTAAAAGTGTACATTTTCCATTCGTGATACCTTTTATTTTTATTTAAATGGCATAAAACAATTTCATCTTGTATATATATTTATTATTATTATTATTTTGCTCATCATATGATTTGATCCCATAACTATCTGTCAGAAAACAAGGATTCCGAATACGAACCATTCCGAAATAGAATCCATATTTACTGTTTCTATTTCAACTGATCCCAAATTTTCCTCCAAGCTGTGTAAAGAATATCGTGCTTGGGGCCGCGGTGGCCTGGTGGTATGGTTCCGATTCCACCGAAGAACCGTCGTGTAAGGGGGTCAGTTGCACGTTAAATCCGTCCTGACCAAGCGTCCTCCCGCTGGTGTGGTGTGGTGTGGAGAGGGGGAGGGTGCCAGTTCAGGTATCGTCCTCGTCATCTGACCGCGGTTTAAAATTACGAGGTCTTTCCCAAAATAGCCCAAGTGTTGCTTTAACCGGGACGTTAATATAACTAAACCAAACCAATATCGTGCTTGATGAGTTTTTAATGACGATGCCAAGCATCCAATCAAGCGTTTACAAAGACGAGAGCCGAACGGCTCTGAACTTAAGTCTTTCAGTTGCTTTTTGTTAGCTTTGCTTTGTTTATACAACATGAACCTTTTGCTGACGCTTTTTTTAACTGGTCAGTCGGAAATACTCGCTGTTGGTTGGACTGACAGATTGTCTGGTTTTCTTCTTGTTTAGTTTTTCTAGAGGAGATTAAGTTTCTTCCAAAGGATCAAAAAGTGAAAGGTTTGTAAAGTATAGTGAAAGCTGTCTTCTGTTTTGATGAGTATTGTTTATTTTAGTGTTCCGAATTTATTTCTTGTATTTTACAAAGCTTTACCCTGGATCATCTATTGATTTTCAAAACGACTCAATTCCCAAAAAGAGTGAGAAGATATTCTGAAATCTATCGCACTATATGAAAAAAAAATAATAAATTGTTAAGCATATATTTAAAATTAACAAATCAAATTATTGATGAATTAAAAAATGCAAATAAATTGATTAGATATAAAGAAACGTAAAGAAGATACATTCGTCTTCTAATTTTGGTAAATTATTTTTAAAAAAACGAATCTACCATAGATATTTTAATGTGGCAGTATATTTCTCGAATTAATAAAATACACACATATTATTGAAAATTTTCTTTTCGATTGTGACTAAATTTATTGAAGTATGTTTCTTATGATTTTTTAAAAAAATTTCAAATAATTAAGTTTTAAATGTATTTTGTTTCATATTTTTCTCTTTCTTTTATGAATATCTATGGGCTGGGATAGCCTGATTGGTAGGACGTTGGATAAGTGTCCCTTGGGTTGCGACTTCGAAACTCGCCGCGTGTAGACTCTCCGTGTGGTGGCTGGAGGCACGTATAAATCTGTCATGGTCACAAAGTCCTACATGTCGAGAGTAATACCACTGGGGGTTCTGGATCAGGGATTCTCGTTCTGGTCTAAATTACGATCTGTGGATGAAGGAATGAAAATGCCCATCCAGTAAAAAATGTTGTGACGTGTATGTAGCTAAGTCGTACTCTTGGCCCTAGATGGCGCTACTCAAAAACAAGAGACGCACCCTTGGTTTAAAATCACTGACTTCTAATGTTAGTGGGCTTGTCTGTGACAAGTGCCTTTAGAAACAACAACATGAATATCTATTTAGCCTCTTTTATGTAAAAACATGTCCGTTTGATCAAAACATTCTCAATAATTTGTAAGGCTTTCTATATAACACTATAGTTGTCAAATCTAAATATGGAGTTTTACTCATTTAGCTAGCTTCTTTTTGTCAACTTATATGGGCAATTTTTACCCGAACAGCCAGATAGCCTCTGAATAGATTTTGCTGAAAATTTGATAGAAATCTACAAATTTAGAATAAAGACCATATACCAAATTTCATCCGTCTAGTGTAAAGCGTTTGAGTTATTTTCATCTCAGAGAGGATGGGATTTTTTCCAATAATGTGTTTTTCGAATTCAGGGACATCTAATAATTGGAGATAGAACTTAAAATCTGGAGTTGGAGATTTCTAACGATTACAATACTTGGTACGAGAGAAACTAAACAATTTAATCGTAAGGCTCATATATCCTCATTTTATCAATAAAACAATGGTTAAAACAAGGAACAAATGATTTGATCTTATTGTATTCTTTAATTCAAATTCTTTATTACTTGGGAGGAATTTTGCCAATAAAAAGATCAAACCTGCAATTCCAATGCTGTATTTTATAAAAATATTTTATTTTATTTTTAATACGATATTTCTCTTATACAAAATAAATTCTTCAATCGAATATGGATCCAAATATCCCTTTTTCCATACCGAATTTGTTTCCCATTATATTTACTTGAACAATTTTACTCAAATTTTATTTGTCTTTTTTATTTATTTATATCTTAGCTCTCTAGAAACAGAAATTGCGTAAGTCTTCTAAGAGTAACAAATCGTAAAGACTGCATCACAGTACGCTTCCGTTCACAAAACGTTACAGTATGACGTTTCAATTCCCCAGAATGTTTCTAAACCGTGAACGTCCATAATAAGGTAACAAATACATTCTTCGCACGTAAACTCTATCAAGAGGAAACCCTGAAACAATGTTCCGCCTTGTTCTCGAAGCTCGCAATTTGCAGAAGAAACGCTACTGCGTGAAACAAACTAACTAGGACAGCAACCATCCGTCAATCTGGCAGCGTAGCGGAATCAGACGATTCGTAAAACAGCAATAGATTCTCGTTCTCATTTTTTTGTGTTATTTGTCCGCCTTTCTTTGCGAACTCAGCATTATTCTTGCGGTGCTTGTTCGATGCAGATGGATGTTCCGGAGAACTATCATTTAGCTCATCATGGAATAACATGGTTTCTTGTCAGTGGCCATTTTTTCAGTCCAAGTAGTTTATCTTCGCTTGCTTTCATTTCATGCAAGTTTGTCTGATTAATAGCGACTGCCAGTTTTGGGTCGTGATTTATACTACTAAGAAAGTAAATAAGGAAATGATATTGTCTGCATTGTATTCATAGTAAAAATATTCTAACTGTTAGTTTGTTTACGAATGATTTAATGCTAGTACATAAAAGCAAATTTTCTTTCAAGATAGTACAAAATTATAAAAGAAACATGATTAATAACAAATTTTGGTATAATCACCAAAATTATTCGAATATATGGGTTTAATACACACATATTGCAGGTATTATTTTATTACGAAAACCTTTTATTATGACACTACGAAATGCTATTTCGTAGTGACAAATTAAATCGTAGAAATAAATTGATTGAAAGTATGGTTATAATTTGGAATGTTTGAATTAAATTTATTTTAATGTATATCAGGTCATTCAAAAAAGTTTCCGTCCCTCTGAAATTCATATTAAAAATACATTAATAAAAGAATTTCGACGTTCAGACTGATTTTAATTAAAATTAATGATATGATTCTAAGGATTAGATCAATTGTGTCATTAATTTTAAATAAAACTAACTCAATATACAGATTATATGAGTTGTATGATAATATTTGTTGGAAATATGTTACATATGTGCTGCATGACCTTTGCCTTATTAATTTGAAAATTTCAAGACAATCAGAGAAGGATTTAGTGGGATATGGATTTGTTTTGTCTTACGAAGTATCCAATGTTTACATCAAACATATTTCATACACAAGTAGCCAAGCCGCTTAATTTTTTTTCCTTGAAATAAAAAGCAGGGCAGTTGTTTAAGGCTATAACGGTTAAATGTTTGTTTATAGTTCTACTGCTTTCGGTTTCTTACATTTGAATGTCAATCAAATGGTCTAGAATTTTTGCTGTGTCTTAACACATATTTAATAACCAGAGTTGTAGATCACTTAATAAATATTTCGAAAAATATTATCGAATAAAAAAGTAAAGATTCTTTAATAATCCTTATATATGATAATGGTCATTAAAAAATATGATAAAAATAAATATTTATAAAATTAATATCTTTGGATTTACAAATGCCACATTATTGCTCTGTGAAAAACCAGCTTAATATGAGCTGTTTTTATTACCATTTTATTGTGTTGAAAACTTTAAAGCTATTTATATCAAAATTTATTGTAATAGCATGAATCTATTTCTTTTCACTTTTAAATTCATGCTTAAAAGAATTAGGAATGGATTTGTAAAAAATTTGATTAGAATTTTTTCTAAAAATATTCAAAGTGAAAAAATCTCATATTTTCCGAAAAAAAATTAACATTTTGAGCAAATTTTTTCCTCAGAATTTAATACTAATGTCGAAACTTCGATTTCGAAATCTGTTAAATACATTGAGAGGATTTATTAAAAAAAATGGGGAGGGGATATTAAAATTGTACGATAAGAGGAATTTTTTAAAAATCCCAATGTTTTAAAAAATTAAATATTTAAATTCATAACTTTTGATTCTAAAAAGCTATTTTAGAAATTTAAGTTTCTGTGCAGTTATCATCTGTCCATTACAACATTTCGAAAATTTGTGGGAAATTGTAGAAAAAATCTTTTGGGGTACCGAGTCCACTTAAAATTATTTAAACAACAGTGTATTCTTATTCTTAAGTTCAGCACTCTTAGGCTACTGACGCAGGAAGGCAATAATAAATTTTAACCGCTTTACCTTACCCGACACTACAACATCAAATAGTTTACAACCACTCGCATTTCTATCCTTTTTGAATGTCTGTAAACTTCTGGCAGATATTTTAAAAGCGTCCTATATGTTCTTTATCATTAATATAGTGGCAATATACCAACACAAATGTTTTAGTAAACGAGCTAAAATGATGTTTCTGGAACTTTCTGGTGTAGTCTCTAATAAATTTATTTATGCGTTATTAACTTTATGCCATTGAAGAATAATAGTTACGAAAGAGCATATTAGAGTGTGAGTTTGACGATTAATAGTTATGATGTGGTTAATATAGAAGTACCAGAAAGCCGAATATATATTTTGGGTATCTTTGTCCTACTAATTCAAACCAAGCTTCCAAACAGAATTATAATCACAAGTTTACATTGAACAAGCTAGTCACAAGTTTGCATATTAAATTACATATATTATATTCTTGGTTTTTTTAATCATATTTCTAAGCTTGTGAAAATACACTCTGATGGATCGTCAACATCTGGAAAGATTTGGCTCCAAATTTGAAAAGTATCTGCAACTTAGGTGTGAAATCTCCCTATCAAATTTTACATATCTAATTACCTTCGTTTGTAGCTATGAGTCACATTATATTAGAACAAATGGAGAAAACAGATTTCTTTGGAATGAATTTTATTCAAAATTGAGTAGAAATCTACGAATTTGGAATAGATACCATCTACTAAATTCCAATTATCTAGTTCAAAGCGCTTCTGAGTTATTGTATTTTCTTACAATCGGACGTAATGCCAAAAATGCATTCTGCGGATTCAAGGAAAGCTTTTATTTAAAGATTCGTTAAAATCTGAAGTTCAAATTTTTTTGTCGATTTGAATATTTTAATATTGCATATATGAGAAAGTAAAAATTACTAGAATAGACTCTATACTATTAAAAAAATCCAACGATATCGAAATATTTAGTTAAAATATTAATGTTTCAATAATTGATATTTGTTTCAAGTAATAGTCGAAATCAATAATATATATTAAAAAATAAATTATATTGAATCGAGAATAATCAATAATTTTAGCTGATTATTCTAATTTTAAATAAATATTTAAAAAATCATAAATAATATATATTTGTAATTTTCTAATACTTGTATATGAAATTATACAGCGAAGAGAAGTGAATAGTATTATTTTTGTACTTGAATCCTTCTCTTTTCATGAAACAGATATCCTTATTGTACACCCAAGATTTATAATTCCCTTTCATTTCATTACATTGAAATAAAATATGGACAGAATATAAATTATAAATATAATAAACAGGATATAAATTAAAAGCATAACACAACTGTATACGTAATGTTATAGCACATTCTTCAGAAAAATAAAGAAATTGAGTAGCAGTATATTCCAAATTGGCGATATATTTACGGTGACATTCGAAATCGCATATGTCACTCGACTACGTTATAATTAAAAATAAATTATAAAAAAAAACTCGTTCATTTAACTCTCCAGCTTTTTTTCCCGCGATTTCCGCGGAATGGCAATCAGTCCATTTTCTATTTCATCCCGCTTTTTTAGCAGTTTAGAGAGTTTATTTTTACCATTACAGATTTTTATTATATCTTATTATTACCGTGCAACATATAGTATCAGTTCACTTTGTTTGAAAAATATTTGAACTTATTTGCAAAAATCGCATCTAAATAGTGATTTAAAAAATTACGCAGTCAGAGGGTTAATAAAAGTTTTTTGTCATATAGATTAGATGTGTGGATTTTTACCATGAACTTAGGTAAAAGATGTACTTAATATATCTCAAATTTCATAACAGAGAACGTATCATTAAGTTCCTAGTCTCTTAGAAAAATCTTTTCTGAAAAATGGTAAGAAACATAATCTGTTACACAATTTTGACATTTTTCTAAACTAATTAATTTAGTAATTCAAACTATTGGATCGAATTATAAACTATTAACTTGCTTGCAGTAGAATAAAATTTGAAATTTCACTTCAACATTAAAAAAAATATTGCATTTAAAGAGCAAACAATGAAAAAAATAAGAAATTCTTATTGTACCCAACATTTTGTTAAGATATTTTAGATTTTCTCTTCCAATTTATTCCTTAAACCAATATTAACCAATAATTGACACCGAATTTATTTAAACACTAACAATACATTTTTTAATATAAAGATAAAACAACGGAGGCTTTCAGAGACCTTAACAGACCTTCCATCGTATGAGACTTTAATCATTTAGAAGAAAGATTCTAGAAAATAATCCTAGCAACTCTTTGCAAGAAAAGGAAAAACTAGAAACGAAAAAGAAACGCAGCATGCGAATAAGAAAGATCTTCTAGGACTAGAGACTCATGGATGTGTCTTACAAACTTTCCAGCATTTTATTCGTGGAAAAAAACTCTTAATCCCTCGGGAGAGAAAAAAAAATCAAAGTAGAAACACGTTTAGACAATATATCAGAAAGCTAAGACTTACAATAAACAAGCTGCATAGCGAACCTTTCCAGATGACCAACTGTAACCAAAAACAGAAAAATTCAAGCCGTATAAACACAAGAACAGCTAGACAGTAACTAGAAGTCTTTTCTTGGAAACTATCAGCAATAGTATTTTTAAACGCTTGATTGGATGCTTGGCTCGCATTAAAGCCATCAAGCACGGTATTTCTCACGCAGCTTGGAGGAAAGTTAGGCACTGAAAAAATAAAAAGAAACAGTAAATATGGATTGTGTTTTAAGCGGGATGGTGTGTTGAGATCCATATGTTTTCGACCACTAATGAAGGGATCGGGACAAATACACGGTAGTGTGAAAACTAAGTGTTTCAATGCGTTGAACCCCAGTCGATGAAGATATTTGTTTTGGTTTTTCTCAGCTGCGAGCCAATAACATGTGCTTGGGAGAATCGATTACAGGGAAAGGGGGAGAGTTGAATTTCGATATACCTTTTAGGGACGAAAATAATTTGCAGAATTCTTTTTGTACAGTGATAGCAATAAGCTTCTTCAATATATATATATATATATATATATATATATATATTCTTTTTTAACTTTAGCAATAACAAAAAAGCTAGTGTTGTGAAGAAGCAACTAAGTCGTCTTGTATCTTTCGTTTAATGATGTAAAAATGTTAAATGAAGTAAAAATATTTTGTTATTTTATTATGAATAATAATAAATCATTTTGATACTGAATACTCTTGCTTATTTAGATCAATTTCTAACGTACAAATAAGCGTAAAACAAAGCTTTTCAATGATTAAGCGTAGTTTTATATACTGGTTAGAAGAACATGCCTTTTTATTAACATTTCGATTATATTGTTTTTGATTATCTTTTATAGATTTCAAAAATAGCTTTTAAATTAACATTCAATTTTCTTTACTGTATGAGCTATAACATACTGTATTCGTATAAGAATGTCCAGCTGAAAAATATTTTCCTGTTTATTCATTGTTATAAATGACTGATGTCAAAGTTTTTAAATATTTATTATTCATATTCCTCTTCTAATCTATAACGTAAAGTATTCTTGACATAAATGACTGATGTCAAAGTATTTAAATATTTATCATCTTTATCTGTCTTCTAAGTTATAACGTAACGCACTCTTGACATAAATGAAATTATTTAAATATTTATCATTTTTATTCATCTTTTAAGCTATAACGTAACGTACTCTTGAAGCGTATGTCAAAGTATTTAAATACTGTCATATTTATCATTTTTATTTATCATATTCTCCCTTTTACGATAATTTACAAATAGAAATCAAATTAATATAGTTAGATATCGATTTGAGATTGTATATTTAGCTAAAACCATTCGTTTGAACAACACAAATTTTAAAAATTAGTGCATTGGCAATGAAATTATGTATTTATAAATTTGCAACTTTAGTGGTTTAATTAAAGAGTTTATATTCTTCATGAACATTGCATTCATGATGAAGCTTTTACATTCTTGGGGAAGGTTTTACACTTTTGATGAAGATTACTTTCTACATGAACATTACATTCATGATGAAGTTTCCACATCCTTGATGAACATTCTTCTGGAATTTAGTGTTTATTTATATGTGAAGGGAAAATATCTAACAATTTGAATTATAAGATCCTAACAGAAAGTTATGTTTATTGCCATGTCCGTCCATTATTCAACACTTTTTTTTCTCTATTATTGACAGTCTGTTCAAACATCTCACACCAAGTTTTGTATCATATATATATTAACACATTGCAAATAAAACACATTGCATAGTGACCACAGTCCGGGTAAGAACAAAGGTTGAAAGAGAGGGACTATTAAAATGTTGAAAGAGGAGATGCGGCACATGTTCAAAAACGTAGAGAATCGAGCCAGCAGTCCAGTTGTTAAATTTTGAGAGATTAAAAGAAATTCTTAGTACATGGTAAATCATCCTGTATATATATACATATAATGTGTGTGTGTGTGTGTGTTTGTGTGTGTTTGTGTGTGTGTGTGTATGTGTGTGTAAGAATTTATAAATAATTACTCTCTTCAACCTTTTAGTTTGAATTTCGGAATCAGAAATATTCAAATTATAGTTGATTGTCAAAACATAATCATACAAACAGTTTGTTTATTCTAATACATAATCTCTTTGCTTTAAACCACAAAATAAAGATCAAATGCATTTATGGCGTAAATTACACTTATTAATTTTCTCTAAAATAAGAAAATGACTCTAAAGCAATATCACTGCGTGCATAAACAAACTCAACTGCTTCTATTAGCTACATAACCTACCAGATATATCAAAACAAAGATAATAATCAGGCAATGTATCAGTTTGACAAATGGTTCACAACCTGTCATATTTCCAATGATTCGTATCTAATTTAAATATATCGATAAGTATGCTAATATTTTATTTTTGAAATAAATTCACTTTCATTATTTTCTTTATCTCCTAACTTTCTATTTCTGCTGCAGCATAATCGCCATTTTGCTCCGGCATTAATAATGCATGTTAATTTTCAGTAACATTCAAAATTGATTTTGAAATCTAGTTCAAGTCATTTTACAGTCAAATATCTTTTTCAGCCTTTTAAAACTAAACAAATCTTCTAATTGCTCTGAAGATAGAAAATTAAACTTGAAATGCTTGTAAATATGATTGATAGCATTTGTATTCATTTTTTTCAAATGATATTTCAAAATTTGGAGCAATAAAACTCATTCTAAAACACATTCTTTGTGTAATTCTTATTATTTTATTCTTATTCTTATGGAAATCTATTTCTCTTTTATGAAAAATATATCTTATATAATATGTGATATAATATATATAGTATTACATAAATATATAATAAGTGAGATAACTTCAATGGCGTAAGAGATGCAAATTCATAGTTCTTCTTTGATATGTTTGGGGCCGCAGTAGCCTGGTGGTAAGATCTCGGAGCCTTACGGTTTCAGGCTCGAGGCCAAATTCCACAGAAGAAACATCGTGTAAGGGGTTGCACAGAACTGTATTTACGTGTAAGGGTCGTAAATACAGTTGCACGCTAAAGAAATCGGGTCCAAACATCTTCCCGCTGGTGTGGTGTGGAAGTTTGGAGAGGGGGTGCCTTGTTATGTCGTCCTTGTTATCTGACCGTGGTTCAAAATTACGAGGTCCGTCCCAAAATAACCCTAATGTTGCTTTAAAAATGGGGCTTTAATACAACTAAACTAAAACAAACTATACTTTTCGATATGTTTAAAATATTCATCCAAACAGTTTGGATAATAAACAGTTTAATTAAACGAATTTGTAATGTAAAAATGTAATGTATTTTATTTTTAATAAAAATTTAAAACATAGTTTCCATCCACATCTGGCCTTGAATTTTGATAATGAATATTTCGTAAACGGAATTTTTTTAATAATAAATATATATTTTAATGAAATGCTAAAAATTAACATACGTAATATTTCTTTTTACTCTATATAAGAATAATTGTAGTACCTTAATTTCAAATCATGGTCAAACGACTGTAACAATACCTGTGCCAGTATCTATGCTCTCATGATTCAATTGACAGAAACGTTATCCAAATAATTGAAAACCTAATTTTAAATATACAAATTTAATATATTTTATTTTTAATCAAAATTTTAAACGTATTTTCCATTCACATTTGACCTTGAATTTCAATAATCAATATTTTGTAAATAGAAGTTTTTATTAATCAATATATATTTTATTGAAATGCTAAAATTTAACATACGTAATTTTTCTTTTTAGCTAATATTAAGTTTTGAAGCTACACAAAAACTATCAAGTATCGACATCTTAATTTGGAATCATGTTCTCACGACTTGTACTATAATTGTGCAAGTAATCTATGTTCTTATCATTCAAAAAACCTCAACGTAATCCAAATAATTTAAACCCAAATTTTTATATGAAAATTTATTGTAATTCATTTTTAATTAAAACTTAAAACATAGTTTCCGTCCACATCTGCCATGAATTTCGATAATGAACCTCTTGTAAATGGAAAGTTTTAATACACTATATATGATTTAATGAAATGCTAAAAATTAGCATACATAATCTTTCATTTTAACTAATTTTATGTTTTGATGCTACGCAAAGGCTATTTTGATACTGACATCGTAATTTGGAATCATGGTCACACGACGTAAGCAATACCTGTGCCTGAAATCTCATCATTCACGTGACATCAATGGGAGGGCATTTGTAGATAGAGCATGACTCATTAAAACGGTGTCTGACCTCGGAGCTACTGCCCGCTTATTCCAAAGTGCACATTTGATTATCGAATCATTGAATCGCAACAGTTTTGTTATGATTTAGCTAAGGTTATTGCTAAGCAGGTGTTGATGTTTCTTACCATTTGTCTTAGAATTCAAACTTTTCTTTAGTTTAGTTTAGTTTTGTTTTATTAACGCCCCGTTATAAAGCAACACGAGGGCTATTTTGGGACGGACCTCGTAATTTTGAACCACGGTCAGAAGACGAGGACGACACCTGAGCTGGTGCCCCCCTCTCCACGCCACACCACACCAGCAGGAGGACGTTTGGCATGACGGATTAAAGTGCAACAGGCCCCCTTACACTACGATTCTTCGGTGGAATGGAGTCTCGAACCTGAAACCCTACGGTTCACAAGCCGAGACCTTACCACCAGGCCACCGCGGCCCCAAACGTTTTCTTTAAATGTGATCGCTATGTTTGTTTCCTTTGATTTTGAATAAATACTGGTCTCTTCTGGAGATTCAAAATTCACCATTCTATACATAGTGTCATCTCACCCATATTTTAATACCTTATATAATGTCCAAAAGCAATGAAATATTTTTCCACATAGAAGAATAGAAAAGTTGTAGTGAAATGCATATATATATATATATATATATTTACAAACGAGAATTTGAAGACTGCAAACATTGCAGTCTTAAAATAATAAATTTACAAAGCACTTTTTTTTCTAAATCTGTACCACAAAATAGATATAAGAAATATATAAGTATAAAGTTCAACTTAAAAGTAATTCTTTTTTCCAGTCCCTAATGAAGTATATACAACTGACGTGCTTTTGAGACACAAAGACAAAAATTTCGCAGAAAAATTGTGGTATAGATGAATCAAATCTTTCAAACTGTCCTACTTCTTTTATCTATGCATAAATCCAAATCCAGAAAGAACAATAGTAGTTTTCGCAAATTGCAACATCGAATGGATAATTCCTTTTGTAGACTGAAAACAAAAACACAGTCGAAGTCCTAAAATATACGCTATCTACCAAAAACACGCCCGTCTTTTTGGTTATTTTTTGGCTGATCCAAGGGTTTTTAGAGAAAGCAAAATAAATAAATAAAGAGAAACGCTTCAAGTTGAAGAAACAAGAGATTCTAGAAATTATGTATTGTTTACTAAAATCTATTGTTATACATAACTTTTGAACTTTCATTCAAATATATTTTCTATGCTCTTTTGAACTGTCTACCTGTTTTTAATATTGATCTACCTAATATTTTGTATTAAGGAAATTATATATTCGGTTATATTCATAAAGAGATTTTCATTTTGAATGTCTCTAACTTTTTTAATAATCTTTTCTGAATTAATTTTTTCTGCTATTTTGTATCTCAATGATCTTCAATTATTTTTTATTCTATTGGTATTTTAAATATTTATTAGCAAATATCTAAGGACCACGGTGGCCTGGTGATAAGGTCTCGGTTCGAAACCCGATTCCTCCGAAGAACCGTCATCTAAGGGGGTCTGTTGCATGTCAAATCCGTCAGGGCCAAATGTACTCCAGCTGGTGTGGTGTGGAGAGGGGGGTTCCAGCTCAGTTGTCGTCTTCGTCATCTGAACGGGGTTCGAAATTACGAGGTCCATCCCAAAATAGCACTAGTGTTTCTTTACAATGAAACGGAAATATAACCAAGCCAAGCTAGCAAATATTTAAAAAAATAAATCTAAACTATTAAATTGTGCAGACGTATTTAATAGTGTGATATAATATTAACTTTTTATATGTTCATTTTTTTCCGATTTTGTTATTTCCTTAAATTAGGATTTCTGAATAAATGCCCATATTTAAAGTAATACAAGGAATGGAATGAAATGAAGTCTCGAACCCTTTATCTCTGATCATGCATCTATACCCTCGTCAGGACTGCAGCTAAGATAGTAAAATGTCCATAGAAGCTATTTTAGTTCATTAATAATGTATTTCTCCAATTAACAAAAGCTGCTAGAGTGGTATCCCTCAAACCCTTTTACATACTTTCTAATAAAGGTAAATTTATGTTTTAGGCCCATTTTTTCCCAGCCGATTGAAAATAAAATTTGACGCCGAACTATAAATGCAGTCAGAAAATCGCATGCGAAATTTGATATAATCAAGTCATTGCGTTTTTTGAGTTATCGCATTTACATGTTTTTGAAAGAACATACCGACAAATAGTTAAGCTTTTTTTTCGGATTTGGCACGAAATTTTATAAACTTGTACAATCTAGATGTTAAAGCAGGGTAGCAAATTTGATCCATGAAGCTCTCATCTTTTTGTATTTAAAGTGTTAATTTATATTCAATCAGCAGGACATATAAACTTCCTCAGAACGGATTTTATTCAAAATGATATAAATCTAAAAAATTGGTGTAAAGACCATATATCAAATTTCATCCAACTAGCTCAAAGATAGTTGAGCTGTCTTTATGAGAGATTGACAGATATAGTACTAAAAAATTTTTTCTAGAACTGAAGGAAATATGGAACAACAAGATTCGCCAAAATCTTGAATTCGAATGTATGAATATTACAATACTTGCTCTATATATTGTCACGTAGAACTATAGTACAGAATTCAATGACACACACAAGAGGTAGAGCTAAATCAATTTATTAACAGAACTCTGAACTGAGAATACAGTAAATGACAAATCCTCTGCTTTTATATAAGCAGAGAAAGTTCCAGAATACTCTTCTGGAGACAGCAAGAAAAGTCCAGAACACTTGTCTGGTAAACTAAAGAAATGTCCAGTATTTTCTGGAACATGAAATAAAGGAAAACATAAAATCAAGAAATTAAGTATTTACATATACCATTAATCTCAGTGTCTCTAGCGGGATTCGAACCCAGGTCTCTTTATCACAAGATCAGTGCCATGACCATTCGGCCACGGAGTCTCGATAGTCTTTCTTCAATGCGGCAATATGAAAAAGTAAAAAGATGATTTAAAAATAATTCTGAATGTATTTTTAAGAAGAGAATTAAAACTTATATTCGAACGGATAATCAGACAGACTTCCTCTAAATGGATTTCATTCATAATTGGATAGAAATTTACAAATTTGGTATGAACACTATGTTCTAAATTTCATCCGTTTAGTTCAAAACATTTTTGAGTTATATTTGCCACAGAAAGACAGATAGCCACACATAAAGTGTTTTTCGAAATTAGGGACGTCTAAATCACATATATTCGTCAAAATCTAGAGTTTTAATTCTTTGCCGAATGCAATAATTTCTCTATATTTCATATACAAAAAAGTAAAAAAATACAACACGTATCTTTGTCACCTATTTAATAGTTTTTAAACATTTTGTTTGCCTAAGAGTATATAAAATTAAGCGAACCCGTTAACAATCTAAAATGACACCACTTTCCTACATTTTAGCAATTTTATTATTATTTTTTTAGCCCGCATAGCTTTGGGAAATTCTTCTCTCATGTGATAATTAAGACATAACAAAGTAACGGTCTGCGAATAATCCCCGTTCTACTTTAGAGAAATAAACAAAGAATAAGCCTCTAATACAAAAATAAGAAAAGCATCTGAGAAAATGGAGAGTTTTTCGTCGTACGTTACGAATCTTTCAGGGGAATAAACTTAATCCCCTAAGACGTAGGAAAAAAACAACATAATATAAATAAGAAACGAAACCAGAAAAATCTATTAAATACCTAAAGCAAATATAAAATCCAGCTGTATGGTGGTCTTTTCTAGCTGACCAACTAAGCCCAAGGAACAAAAGATTCATACCGTATAAACACAGCAAGACCAGCAGGCAACTAAAAGTCTTTTCTTTCCACCTCTCCCCAATTCCTGTTTTTAACGCTTGATTGACTGGCTGGTATCGTCATTAAAAAGTCATCAAGCGCGATATTCTTCGCACAGCTTGGAGGAAAGGTTGGCGGCGAAAAGGTAAAAAGAAACAATAAATATGGATTCTATTTCTAGAAGGCTTGTATTTGGAACCCAAGTGTTTCTGATCAGTAGTGAAACCATCAGGGCAAATAAAAATAAGCGTGAAAAAGAAATGTTTCCGTCAGTTAAATCCCAAACAATGAAAATTTTTGTTTTGATTTTTTTCCCTTAGGGTCAATAACAGACGATGAGAAGAATCAATTATTAAGAAGTTTCAATTTTTCTTAATGTGTTTGGTGCACATTAATATAATACTTAAATCGTTTGGCGTAAAAAAAATGAAGGACAGACTTCTAAAATAATTTTATATTTAGTTTTTACAGAATCTTAAAACGTTTGCATTAAGGTATATTGTCCGGGTGGCTTTCTTTTCTATGGCCATCTGATTTTTTTTTTCAATTGAATACCTTACTAAGGCTGAATGAATACGGCAGGTAATAAAGGAACTGACTTACATATATCGCATCTTAGATAGTATTTTATAGACAGAAATATCGAAATAAATATATGATAAAAGTACGATATGAAGGAATGCTTAGAAACAGTGCACAAGATATTGTACGATATTTCAACGATGTTGTTCAATGTTCTGAATATCGGCCAACATAGGAAACTTAGCATGACAATTTCCTTCGGCATTTTGTACTAATAGCTTTGGTTCTTGACATTCAAAAACCAATCTGTCTGGAACATAAATTTAAATCCGTAAAGGGGACTCTTTTCAGATGACACAATAATTTTGTTCTGGTTTCTAATAGTTTTTGCTCCAATATAAGTGGACATGATCACGGTAATCGATTTTTTTAGATAATACTGTTCCGATACTTTCGTTTCCTAACGTATGTATCTGAGATGAATTGTTTATCAGATTCAGTGTATGGCATAATGGAGGCCAATGTTAATGACCCTTTCAATTGACCTCCATTATGTTAAATACGTAAATCTCTTCACAAGTTGTTAAACACTTAACTGTTTTTGACGACGCATAACGTATAAAATACAACATTTTGCATCATGACGAGTTTATTCGTCAGGAGTAATAAGTTGTGACATCTTGTAATTTGAATTACAATTTTCAAACATACTCGTAAATTTCAAGATGTTAAAATATTTTGAGACCAAATTGAAATCAAAGGAACGAATAAAAGATTATTATGCGTTGTACCATGTTTCGCTGAATACCATTCTCTACATCAATTATTAGTTAATAGTTAGTTAATAAATTAATTTTTTATATTTCTTTTCGTTCATATGCAAAAAATGAATGTTAGTTTAAGTAAATAAATAAATATAATTATTGAAATAAAAAAAAAAGTCATTTCATATTACATATACTCTGTGTTTCACGAGTATACTCGTCTTCGCTACATTTTTGCGACACAATTTAGATACGCATTTTCCGAAGAGGGTGAAACAGTTAACTGGTTAGATGCTAGTTCATATTTTTTTTAACAAAACTTTTGTAAAACATATACAAAAACTTTTGTTTCTTTTCAGTCAGGTTAAGAAATAGTTTTTCAGTTAAGGAAACGCCTTTAGCAATTCTTCTATAAAAAGAACATATTTCTAAAATGCTCCTAAGATCATGCATATTCTGAGTATGACATTTTTCTTGGGTCATTTTAACACAATTTGCAGAAACTCATTTAGTTAAAAAATGTAATCATGGCAGCTCGTCTCATGACAAAACAAATCGCATTTGGAGGGATAGCTTAAAATTGGACTCTTTTAATTTCTTTAAAACATTTTTCGGGTTATTAAGATGCTTTTCGAAACTCCTCCAGACGAACTTTCGGAGTGAGCCCCGTCAACCCCGTTTCCATTAGACTCTCCAAAATAGCAGAAGCATTAAAAGGACAAAATGGCATGACTTTGAATTTCCCAAAGTCCTTGTCATCCAGTTGTGAATGTTGTCCTCTCACGTTCATTAGAGTATATCTCAACTTGCCAGTATCCCCTTTTTAAATTAAACGTAGAGAACCACTCATTCCAGTGGACTCCTCATTATTCTCTTAAATTCCTCTCTCCATTCAGGAAAGAGGATAACGGTCTTTATTTTACAATGTCATTCAATCGGTGATGATCTACTCAAACTTTTGTAGAGCTATCTTTCATTCGAAACAAAATGACGGGAAAAGTCCGAGGACTTGATAAAGCCGTGATGTCATCTTTTTCTTGCATGTCTCTCAAAAGGGTTTTTACTTCGTTCTTTTTGACAAATATTAGATTTCAAGTATTCTGTTTGATAGGAATGGTTTACTGCATCTATTCGATGTTGATTTAATTTCGCTTCTTCCTATATCATCAGAGGCAGTAAGAGAAAATAGATTTCAATATCAATAACTACTTCCGTTGTGACTTTCTATTCATTATTTAGTTCCTTGTTTTTAAGTTATTCTATTCTTAAACAAAAAGAAGATTCATTTGGCAGAATCAGCCAACAACTCATCATATTCTATGACTTTTGGTTTATCACAACATTTATCTCTCTGATACATATGAACCCTTTAGAGAGATTTATGAATGTCAAAGCCATCGTAATTTCCTTCAGAAAATTTCCTTTATTAGAAAACTCAGAAAGACCAAATCGAAAATTTCTCTTCTTATGAGTAAATCCCACCAAAAATCATCTCTCCTATAGCTGGGATTCGTTAGGGCAATAATTTGATGACACCAGTACCAGTAATTCGATTCCACCAGCACCTAAGGGAAATCAAATCACTTCTTATGAAATCGAATCTACAGATTTATTTTTAAAGTTTAATTTGAAATTATATTTATTTCAAAATTTTCAGTCTAAGTATGAAATCACAGGTAGTTTTGGCAATGTATTTAATATGGTCAAACGAAACATTCATTTACCAATTACTGCTATTTTATCACCAGTTACGGTTTGGATGGTAACGGTGAGTGACATCCATGGAATTTGGGTTTTTACCTCCTGCTGAACATTCTGACATATAATGTTTACATTAGCTCCAGTGTCAACAATAATTCAAGAAGGAATTCAACATAGATGAAGGCTTCACTTAAAATCGAATCGAATCGCTTCCTCCTCAAGATAAGGTATAAAAACATTAATATATATTTGGCTCATAAATCTTGATGGGCATCACAGTTCCCTTAAACATTGCTCTATACCCCTATTTCCAACCTCTTACGGTCTTCTGACTGAATTTATTGGATGATTTAGATTGTTTTTTCATCATGAAACATAATTCGTCCATTGTTGTCACCAAATTTGCTAGTGCAGGATCCGATTGATTTTGAAATCTACGCCTCAATTTGAATGAAAAGAACTTGTTAAGCAGCTTTAGTCATTATAAAGACTAAATCTGCTTTCAAATCCTTTAATTTCGGCTTTCGAAAAGCTTCTACATTTCTATACCTCTTGCAATATCGATTGAAAAACTAATACGTCTCTCATCTGGGCGAGACAATAAGAGAAGGCAAGATGGGATATCATTTATATATGTATTACAAATTATTTGAGGATTCCATTCTGCATTTCTGGCTAGTTTTTAACTGAACGCGGATATAGTCTTTGAGGCATATTTCGCCAAATCATAAAAAAATACCTTGAAATTTAATTGCTGATCATTGGGGACATTTCTCAGAATAATCGAGAATGAATCTTGCTAATATACACTGGTGTGCAAAACTTAAACAACAGACCGTTTCGGTGGTCCTGGAGTTGTCGTCTGGGGAGGCATTATGATGAACTGGCGGACTGAGCTCCACGTTTCCGACAGAGGTTCTGTAATTGGAGATCGCTATTGTCAGGAGGTGATCCTTCCCCATGTGCGTCTGTTCCGAGGTGCCATTGGATCAGAGTTCGTTTTTATGGATGACAATGCACGGCCACACAGGACTCTTGCTGTTGAGGAACTCCTGGAAAGTGAAGATATCACTCGAATGGATTGGCGGGCGTGCTCCCCTGATTTAAATTCGATAGAACATGTGTAGGATGCTTTGGGAAGACGCCTTGCGGCACGATTACATCCTCCTGGGAACACCCGACAACTTAAACAGATGCTGATTGAGGAATGGACACTCTTACCTCAAGAACTGTTGGACAATCTGGTGCTGAGTATGGGGAGACGGTGCGAAGCAACCATTGCAGTAAGGGGAAGGCATATCCCATACTAAGGAACATCTGCTTGCTGTTCTTCCCCTTGGACAGACAATCATGTGTAACGATACTATGAGTTCAATAAAGCTTTTTTTTGTTTGATTCCATACTGTATGCATTGTATTCATTTCTGCGCAACTATGCTTTCGTCATTCTTTCAGAACAAAATGCTGTATCTCATTTCTGAATTTCATGTCTCACAGATGATTTCTCGTGAAGTTATGGCAAAAAAACAAACCTGTTGCTTAAGTTTTGCACACCAGTGTATATCCAGTTAGTGAGTATGTGCGATGGAGTCTCATTTGCTTGCTTCAGTGACAATAGAGAATTGAATTCTCCAGATTTGTTGTTTTTCCGTCATATATGTAGATAACATGATGCACGGCTTGGCGATTATGAACACATTTTACATCGTTTGTTGTTCACAAAAACATTCTGTATTTTTTCTCATATTTTCCTGCGATTTCTTCAAGATTTATTTGTATTCCTTTTAATTTTTTTCATTACTCATTCAAATTTTTGTTGGAATTTCTTATGAAAATTTTGCTGAATGCTATCGAATCTTCCCCATGCACTAATCAATTCATAATTCTTAGCTATCTTCTCTGTCATCGCATCTGCCTTTGCATTTATCATTTCGTCGATATTAGCCTATAATTTTTTTTTTCATTTTTCATTTCTTTCATAAAAGTAAAAAGTTTATAAAACATTTCCTTCATTTGAGTCATCGTTCTGGTCTTTATCAAGCAAATCCTTTTTTGATGCAAGTTTCAAACGAATCCCCACAATAACATCAAAGATTGAATGGATTTTGTTAGGAAAGAACCCCTCCCTCCCAAAAAAGCATTTACATTTATTGATAAAAATGATACCTACTTGTTAGCACAAGCATATATCATTTTAGTCTTAATCACTGGCGATTTCAATCGATAACGTATTATTTAAAAATTATGAAAGAGTGTTTTCAAGGGAATCAGTATACGTTTAAAGAACTAACCGTTCATTCATATTTCGTGAAACGCATGGGAAGTTTAATACTACAAAATTCGAAGCGCGAAACATCTAAACGATTGAAACCATACCGTAGATATTAAAAAAAATTAATAAAAATGAAACCATACCATTGGTATTCAAACAATTTGGTGATAAAGAATATATAAAATATCATGTAAGCGCATGTATAACTGTGAGAACATTTTACCTAAAAACAATTCAATATTCTTAATATTTTCCAAAGGTGAATTTGAGAATGAAAAAGAAAAAAAAAAAAGAAAAAAAATGGAGAAAACAATTGCGGTTTAGGTGGATTGAATCGATGAATCTGCCCTACTTTTGCGTCTATCCATAAATCAAACTCCGGAAAAGAGAGTGCCGAAAAGAAGGGTAGTCTGCTCAGATTGCAACGCCAAACATGTAATCCCCTTCGTAGACTAAAAAGCACAAATACAGGCCAAGATTCTAAAATATTTGCTATCTACAGAAAACACTTGTGTTCGTTGGCCATTCTTTATTGCGATGCAGTGACTTTTTAGGGAAAAACAAACAAACAAAATACTGGAAGATCAATACAAGAAATGGCTAAAATTATTTATTGTTTGCGTAAAATGTTATCATTGTAAGGAACAACTTCTGAGTTTCTGTTTAAGTATTGTTTGAAATTAATTCTAGCTGTAGTAAATTTTAAATTCGTTTATTGAAAATAGACTATACTGAAGTACTGACAATTTATTTTTTAGCTAACCCTAAATAATCACTAAATAATATAAATTCAAAGGCGTTTGTATATAATTTTTGTTCCTGTTTATTCGGGTGCCCTGCAATTTGTTGTCTATTGTACAGAGTGTTTATAAATGCATATTCTACTTTTGATTGTATGGCCTTCTTATGCATCAAAAATAAAAATAACAGGTGAAATTCCATTTCAACACATTCATAAGTGTTCAATATGAGCCCCTCCAGAAAATGCGTAGAATATAGAACCAATGGGATAATTCAACTGCCCCTTTTTTGCATGCTTACTGTGAATCTATGAAAAAATGCAGATATGCGTGCATGAAGATACTTTTTTTCTGAAGCTACATCAAACAGCAGATGCATGTTTCCCCATCACCAACTGATGTTGATAATCCTAAGACATGGATATTTGTATTTTCATACTGATGTTGATAAACCTAGGACATGCATATTTGTATTTTCATACGGTCGTTGATAAACCTAAGACATGCATATTTGTATTTTTATACTGATGTTTATAAACCTAAGACATGCATATTTGTATTTTCATACTGTTGTTGATAAACCTAAGACATGCATATTTGCATTTTCATACTGATGTTGAGAATCCTAAGGCATGCATATTTGTATTTTCATACTGTTGTTGATAAACCTAAGACATGCATATTTGTATTTTCATACTGATGTTGATAAACCTAAGACATGCATATTTGCCCTATATTGTACTGCAATATTCCTTATTTAATTTCTGTTTAATAAATATACTGGTGTCATTAAATTAATTTGTTTGACATCAAAAAGAAAGAAAAAGAGAAAGAAAATAATTATATTGAGTTATTTCAGCCAGACGGCTGTGAATCCTGCTCTAATTTATAAAACTTCTATAATTCTACCTGTTATAAATTACTTTTAGACAGCATCCGAATTAACACTCCAAACTATTTCTTTCTACACCCATCAGTTAACCTGTGGCGCTGGCTTCATAAGCCAGTTAACAGCCTCGGGACAGAGGTGATCACTTTTATCTAGTGGCTATGTTACGCGGCTGCGAACGCTAGCGTTGCTGGTTCGATCGTCACTCAAAGCAATTTGCCACAAACCTAATAATCTTTTGTTGTTTAATACTTAATTTATAGAAAGTAAACATCCTTAATTTAGCACTCCTTAATTAGTTTTTTTTTTAAATTGTACATGTTTCAGAAAAATAAACGCAATATTTAATATTTTATTAAGAGAAGGTTTCAAGTGCATATTTGTCATAAATTCCAACGAAAAATATTATATGTCATTAATATTGGTATATAGCTTCGTCCCAAAAATAAGCAAATTGTCATTTTTGAGCATTTTTCTTGAAACAATTGTAAACATTGTACTCCTCTTGTGGAATTACAATTGACAAAAAAGTTAGATTTTTATTTCTGATGGTTTCTGTTAGAAAAGATTTAGTGAAACTTTTTATATTAATGAAATTTAAAAGAAAGCTTTAAATTACTAAAAGTAACAAAAAAACAATATGCTATTTTTCTTTTTTCATTTTTCAACGTATATGTTTTTTTTTGTTTTGTTTTTTTTATCACACAGAACTCGCTAATAAGTTTAGATATTTTTGAATTCTGTACACATATTTTTTCGAATACCCGAAATAGACTTGAATTAATAGACTTGCATTAATTAATAGACTCTTTGCATTAATAGACTTGAATCTCATGTTATTACTTAAAGTATTTACAATTATCAAAGGATAAAATTAGTTTTTTTAATTTGCTGCCAGTAATGTCCTTCTTGCTTTTAAAATAAAATAAAAGTACGAAAGATTTTATGTTTGAATGACTTGAAAAGTGTGTAATTACTTTTCGATTTCACGGTAGAAATTTCCATCTAAAGAAGAAACGTGAAAGTTTTTATAGTCGTGATATTTATCACGACCATTGAAATTACTTAATTTACCTATTTTTATTTTTTCTATCGTTTAATTTCTTAAATACTATTATTTATTTTCCAAAGCTCAAATTTGTTTAGTAATTAAATTTAATTATGCGGATCATTTTACAGAATTTAGGCTTATCAATTGTTTTGAAAATTCCACCAGAAAATCATTATTAAAAATCAAAAATCTCTAATTAATTTAATAGCATTTCTGGTAGAGGAAACTTATATCTAAAGACGATTGTACATAGACATTGTTGAGTCGATTTTAAATTTTTCATGGTCAAGAACAATTACGGCATCATTAAATTTGATGTATCCATTTAACTAGGAAAAGACTGTGTTAATCTTTTATTTCAATACTTTCCTGTTAAATTCTTAATGAGAAATAAATTCACTGTTGATTGGAACAAATCATCAAATAGCATAAAAAAATTATTTAGAAACTTAATATTCCTTCATTAGAATTAGAAATTGCCATTAAGAATAGTAAATTTCTAATGAGGTATAACTTCAGGTTCCTAGGGTTGGCCACAGACCTTATCTCCCA
The DNA here is from genome assembly GCA_026543865.1 of Argiope aurantia. NCBI lineage: Eukaryota > Metazoa > Arthropoda > Arachnida > Araneae > Araneidae > Argiope > Argiope aurantia. The sequence goes on along the minus strand of JAPMOR010041600.1, from coordinate 146,608 downwards.
CTTGAAACGAGGGGAAAAAAGTAATAAGGAAAAAAGAGAAAAACCATGTTATTTCTTTGTTTAAATGACAAAGTGTTAATGAGAATAACGAATTGCTAATGAGGGATCCACAGGGGCACTCGGGGTATACTTAAAACTTTATCTTCCAGTTACAGGAAAAGAGTGGAAAACGTTCTATTGTTTCTTCTTTTAAATCTCGTATTAAAGTAAGTATAGATTTTCATTTAACGCGTAATTTAAAACTTTTAATTTATTAGAAAGATCGGTAAAAAAAATTGAGAAACACCAGAGGATGACAACAACCATTCAACAGAAATATGTCTTTTGAATTTTCTAAAGTAGTTGGAATGGTTTTGTTTTTTATTTTATGTCTGCTGAAAAAAAAGCAAATCGACAATTTTCTTTTCTCTTCATACTTTCGTTCTAGTTATACTGAGTGTAAGTATAATTGATTATCAATTTTTTAATGACTTATTTTATACTATTTTTAGTTATCCGACTCTTTTAATGTTTGTCTTTTTTAAATATTCTACCTTTAATAGAATTGTCACTTACCACCTGAGTTGGATTTAAAATTATCAGCTTTTGTATTTTCTCAATGACTATATGCTAAATTAAAGCTTTAAGGCCTTAATTATCAACCATTTGAGAAATTTAACTATTTTTTTTTATATAGAGTGACAGCGCTTGGTAGTGAATTTTAGAAAAAAGCTGATGTCAAGATTACAGGATACTAATGATAATGAATTATGAATAAAAATTTAAAAACCAAGCAGTAAAATTTTACTTTTACAAATGAAATTAAATTATATTTGCATACTATTACTACTCCTTATCATATGTAGGCCACTCTTGACAAATTCGGTATGCATATAAGTGCAGTGAGTGAAGATATAAAGCGATTTAATTACTTATTTTAAAATTTTAGAAGTAAAGGATGAGATAATTTTTTAAAATACAGTGAATGTCTGAAACTGGAGAATGCCTACACTCACCGATGAATGTCAACCTATACCATATACCTCGGTGAAAGACCGTATATTTTATTATATTCTTATATATTCGGACTGTCACCGGTGTATGTCGAAAATCACCGACATGCTCTGGTGGAGGTCGAAATGAGACGCCGATGTCCACGGAGAGGTGACACCACTATGCGAATGCAAATGCCTGATGTCGACCGTGGTCATACAGGAGTCCGAAATGTGTTGGCGGTTGTTGTTGGAATAGAAGATTCCGACTTTTATAAATTAGTAAACAAAAATGGTACCCACAGGCAGCCTTATAACCGTAATCATTTTGTAATTTTTTTTAAAAGTTACTTTTCATAGATGATATTTCTTCTCAAGAAATGTCGCTGAGAGAAGCCGCTGGAGCTAATTCGAAAATTGAAGGGCAAGGCTATACAGGCTGTCTAAATGTAAGGGATTCTTGAGAAATTAAAAGGACCATAACAGTTTAAAACTTTGTATCAAATAAGATAAATAACGTCAATCACATAATTAAGTTTAATACTACAGTATTAATTTTAATAGTTTAATTAATATAATTTTATTAGCTAATAGTTTAATTACTATAGTTTTTTTAAGTGTAATTATTATAGCTTTCTCCTATTTTGAACATATATCATTCATAACATGTTTTAATAATAAAGTATGATTTAAAAACATAACAAAAAATATTTTTTAAACATATATATATATATATATATATATATAAGTATAAAAATCAAGTTAATAGGAAAAACAAATAAACCCAATAAAAAATATGAAATAAAAGAATGAAATAAAGAAATAAAAGAAAATAGAAATAAGAATAAAAGAATATATATATATATATATATATATATTTAATAATACATGCAATATGTTTTAAAGTCCTTTTAATTAATTGTTTTTAGAGATGACGAAATTTATAACACTTTTGTTAATTTTGACATTTAATTCAATCCAATGTTCTGTAATTTAATAGGCTAATAAATGCCTTAAACAACGGATATTTTTTAAACAATTAAGAAATACAAAATTACATATATTGAAGAGGTATTCGAAGTTAGAACTATTGTTTACTGTAGATATCAGTCTCCTTAAAAAAATTCTAAAAATGGTAAAATTATTCATTGAATAATAATATGATCTATTAATTTCTGCATGATTTTTTTTAATTCAATCAGTATACATTTTTCGATATATCTGAAAATCTGGTATATGTAAAGATATTTTAACTTCTGGTTTGTTTGTTGTTTGTTTTAGCTTTACATTTTATTTCAGAAATTTGGTACACTTTCCTTTGAATTAGTTGTTTCGATGCAGAAAGAAAAAACAAAACTAAAAATAAAACTTTTACTGTGCCTTTTTTTCCCGTATACTAATACAAATAGCCGTTGCTGTTTACTTCCACTTAAAAAAAATAAGTTATTCCAAGTCATAGCAAAAAAAGTGCAAAAATTTACAAATGAGCCACATGCCAAGATGACGCAAAAAGTAATTGGCGTAGTTTTATATAATAATTTTTCCTTTTTAAAAAAAAATGTCTCTATTATTAAAAAGTAGGAACATGCGTCTTCTTGTGTGTATGTTTCTTGGTAGTGAACCGTTCAAATACTTTGGCCTTGAATTATTAAAATAGGCACGGAGATATTTTAGAAAATAATAATAGGCATTTTGGAGAGATGTTTTTGAAATGTTTTTTTTAACTAATTGAAATCCAAAGATTGGATTCCAATTTTCTGTGATAGCTTTCAAAAAAATATTGCCCAAAAATTATTTTTACTTCCATTTGAAATTTAAAAAGCTATTCTTTCATTTAGGGTAGTTTAATTACTGTACAATCTTTGCTCTAACACAGACAATCTTTTACGAAGGCTGGCTAAAAAGTATCCGACCTTTGACTAGGAAAAATATATTATATAAGTGGTGAAATTGGGACCCTAATCCCTTTCAAAGTAGGCCCTTTGTGCCTTCACGAACTTAACTCACTGATCCTTCCACTGTCGAAAACATTCCTGGAAGGCTTCTTTCGGAATGGTGTTCATCTCCGATGTCGCCTTCTGCATTATCTCTTCTTCAATTTCGGAAACAATCGTAAATAGCAAGGAACCCTATCTGGAAAGTTGGGAGGTTCGGAGACGACTGGAATATTTCCGTGTTTCGCCAAAAGTGCATCAGTCATTTTGAGAGAAATCAAAAATCCAATGAACACTAATATCAGTACTTATTCAATGGCCAACTGGCAGCAACTGACTTACTCGAATATGCACAAGAAATTCAAGCCATATTAAGGTAAAGCAATAATATTTAGACATACTTTTAATTAAAAACTTGAAAAATCTTTATTTGGCGAATACCAAATGCGAGCCAAATGCGAGCCAAATATGCGAGCCAAATTTGGCAGCTTTTGTTCCAATAGTCTGTTCTACAGAAGGGTTCGACATTTTATGACAAACAAGGTAATTTATAAATAGTATTGAGCCTGAAATCAATATGGTGCTAAAAAGTCCAAATGAGGGTTTGAAAAACTGTGTCGTTTTATTAATTAATGTATTATTACTGTGCCATTTATTATAATTTAGAAAATAGGTACCAAACATTCTTTATCGAATTTTAATAATCGAAAATGACCAGAAATTTTTTGGAAACCAGCTCTTTTGAAATGATGACTTTTTTCACATCATTGAGCTAAAGTTTGAATTTGCTTTCTGTTTTCGTATAGTACTGTATCTCTGCAGTAAGTAATGAACCTCAACAGATCTTCCATATGTTTGTGTAATTTTTTTCTATTCAATGAATCACATGAATATATGTTAAGAAAAAAAATCTTGAGACCTCTTTATTTATTCTTGCTAAAACGTAAAAATATATGAATCTAACTTTTTTGTGGTTGAATCTTTGTAATGAGTAATAACCTACTTTAAAATCAGAAGAAAAAAAATCCAAATTCCAAATTTAGAGCTAATAAATAGCGTTTATGGAAGAAAAAAAAATAATTAGGTAAATAATAAAATTATGAAGATGAGTACATTTAAAGGAACTATGAAGATAAATACATTATTGCTGCAAGAAATCACATAACAAATTAATTTCTTTTAAAACTTTAAATTCCTCTGAGATACTACCATTTATTTCGTCTAAACAAAGGGAAACTAAACTTCCGTTTATTAATTGAAAAAGTGTGATAATTAAAATAAAAAAATAAGAGTGATTGTTACACATGAGACAAAAATATTTATTCGAAAAAAATAAAAGAAGGTTAAAACACTTAATGATAATATGAGGAAATGGATATTTCTTCTTTAATTTAAATACGTCAATGATTTTAATACGTATGGATTATACTATATATATTTTTTTAAATTAAAATAAATTATTAATTACATTTATTATCAGATCAATTCACGTGAAAAAATTTTAAAAAAATATCGTCTTAAAATCTCACTTCTAATTTAATAATAGATTTGTAAAAAAATAATTTATTAGATCGTAATTAAAAAATAATAAATGACAACTTGACTAAGATGTCTAGCAAAAGAAAAAAAATCAAAAAAGATTTTTTTTTAATGTTGATAATCATCAGAATTAAAAAAAAATGGAATTAATTTTTAATAGGACATTTGTTCGTAATGAACTATAGCAAAACAAAAAATAATAGCATTATTTTTTAAAAAATCAATTTGCTTTATATTAAAAACTATGAAAAAAATATTTAACTTGTGGAAATTAAAGTACGATTAAATAAGTTGAAGTTAGAATAAAAATTTTCATTAGAAATGACAGAAAGAGAATTATGTTTAATAGTGAAATATTTAAAGAAATATTTTTTTTCATTTTACTTTTAAACATTTAAGCTTATTAGTAGAAATAACACCTCTCTATCTATATTTTCAAAAAAAATATCATTTCATTTACTTTTTATTAATTTATTTACATTAATAATCTAAATAAGATTAAAAAATTAAACATATTAGAAATAATAGAAACTATTAAACAAATCAGAAACAATGGGAGAAATAAAACAAATTGGAAACGTATCTAGAAACAATAATTTTCGAAGTGTTGCAGCTATGCAGATGACCGCCACTGAGTATTATTTCTCCAGATCAACTGAACATTGAATGTCATAAATGACATCCTATAAACTTTAAATTGAAAAATAGTGTTAATAAGAATATTATAAAGATTAGAAATAAAATTGGATTAAAATTCAAGTCTAAGAAATCAAATTAGTAATTTTATTCATTATTTTCACTTTCTCGTATTTTAAATATGGAGAAAGTGTTGCAATCTACAAGAACTCAAATTCGTGATTTTGATAAGTTTACATACTTTAGACCTGCATCGGTTAGAAATATATACATTTTTATAATGTCATTATATTTTTTTCATATATAGATAGTAATTATATTTTTATATATAATGTCTGCCTCTCTACATATCTGTGACATAGTTAGCTCAAAAACGTTTTAAAATAGACATACGGAATTTGGTATATGGTCTTTCCATTACATTTGTAGATTTCTGCCATATTTCAGCAAATATATTCAGAGGAAATTTGTCAATCCGACTTTTCGAATATAAGCACGATAATTTCAATAGACGAGAGCTAAATATAAAATATTCCCTACACAGATTTCGCATTTATAGTGTAAACATTTGTCAAATTTTTAGTCAAATCTAAGACCTTTCGATATGCACTTTCACAAGCACATAAGTACGATAGCTCAAAAGTGCAATGATTTAAATATATCCAATTTCTTATGAGATTTTGTGACTGCAATTGTAATTTTGTTTTTAGTCGGCTGGAAATACGCATCAAAAATGCAAATTCACTTTTTTGCAAGGATAATTTTTGGATATTTGGATATAACCACTCCCGATGGTTTTACGTTTGGTTTAATGAATGCAATTAAGGTTTCTTATTACCCGTATTTGCTGTTTTTCATTCCTATGTTTTCGAGAGAAAATCGAATACTCAATTGTTTCGTAATTTTCAGATTGGAAGTATATTCATTCAACGTTTATTTTTCTGGGCTGAAAAATGTATTGTATCACGGAATATTTTTTAATATTTCAGGGCTAAATTTTTATAGTTTACAATGCCTGTATTAAAGGCCATTCAAAAATTCAATTCAAAGAATACCACTATTATTTCTCATTTTAATCTCAATTGGAAATTCTATTTTGTTTTAATTTTTGTCTCGTTATTTTGATGTAAAACAGCACACACTATTTAACAAGATTTGGTTAGAAAACTGAGTAAAATAATTTAGATATCATGAAATATTATATTCCCCAAACGGAGCATTATTTTTAAAAATATTTCTATTGTAATTCTACAAATTAATATAAGTTAGAATGGTTCAGTCTTTTTTGAGAGTATGAAAGAAAAGTGGTTTATGCTACCATTATATTTAAATGTTAACTTTTAAATAAAAGATAATAGAACAATAGTTTGTAAAAATCGTTTTCATAAATCAAGTAAAACATCTTTCTTTTTTAATCTTTAATATCGGCTTCGTATTCCACTTTATTTGATTACTAAAAATAATGAATTTTTATCAATTTGTAGTACAGATACTATTTGTTCAGTTGTTTTTGTGATTTTATTTTAAAAATAAACTTATAAAACTCTTGAAATTATTTTTTTATTTCCTACTCTTTTAACTTGCCAATTTCTTTTTCATCTTCAAAATTATAAGAATAATTTCACAAGGATATAAAATTCAAATGCAATGCTGTTTTATTTCTAAAAGCAAAAATATTATCATTAAATTCCATTAATATTTTATAATCATTTTTTCCCTTCTGGAACATTTTTTTAGGAGACAAACGACAGAATATTATCTTTTCTATAGAAATTGAAGATCACAAAATGAAATCTAAAACGAATATCCTCAAAAGATTAAAAAAAAAAATATTGATAGAAATTTTCATCGTCTCTTTTAATTTAAAATGTTCTACTCTTTTTGTTTAAGTTAATAGCAATTGTTACATGTCATTTCAATATCATTACATTATCATTTATGAGTAAAACATTAACGCTTACTTTGTCATGAATTTGAAAACTTCTTTTGCCTCTTTTAAGGAAATATTTCTTTGTCTTTGTTCGTTAATATTATATAAATGTCTCAATGTACATCTATGCATGCAAGCACCACCTTCAGTCTACTATTTTATCAGGCTAGAGATGACAAACAATTTCTTAGCGAGATCCAGTTATAAGCTTAAAGCTTTTAGTAAGATAATATTTCAATAATATTGAAAAAAACTGTGCAGATATGAACATAAATCTAAAGTATTAGTATCGATTTTAGATGAAATTAATCTCAAAAGTGTCCGGAACGAAAAATAATTAAAGTATTAGTATCGTTTTTAGATGAAATTATCCTCAAAAGTGTTCGGAAAGAAAAATAACCAAAGTATTAGTATCGTCGTTAGATGAAATTATCCTCAAAAGAGCCCGGAATGAAAAATAATTCATTATGAGTACAAATAATAGTGAACCCCGGGAATTACAAAGAAAATTGATATTTTGCTTAGAAAATAGCTACCTTAATATAAACATCAAATCTTTGTTGAAGCCAATCTGTCTACCATTTTTTGAATAAATCTGGCTAAACGCCGAGCAATAACAGATACAATTAATTATTTCCTTCAATTCTTATTTTCTAAAAATAGATATACAATACCTTCATTCACTAATCCGCTTTAGGGAATTACAGAAATCATACAAACATTCCCTTTACTTATTATAGATACTTTGAAAATTCTCAGATGTCCGTTGATATATATATATATATGAATATTTTTAAATTGTTGATTAAATATGGCAATTATTTTTATTCTAATAATTACGATGTGTAATATCGTAATTTTAATAAATATTTCGAGAGCAATTGGGGGCAATTAAATGAACAAAACCCAACATACCTTATTTTATTAAATATTTAACAATACTAAAGCTTGCCAACTTTCAGGAGATACACTTATGAAGATTATTTTAATAGCAATTCAAATAATTTCCATGAAGATATACTAGACAAGAAAAGGATAGAAATAGACAAAACTCTTCAATTTTATTGCATATTTTAATATCAGCGCTTATATTTTGTCATAATAGATATTTTGAAAACCCATTTCTCCAAAAAGGTTTCTCTATATCTTTCATAAATCATCAGAACTGATTTTATCCCACAAATGTGTAAAAGACGTGCACATTCTCTTCCTGTCTAACTCTCCAACAATTTTTAAAAACGATTTTCTTAGATTGTTGAAATCAAATATTCAGCTGACAGCATATAGAAAATAACACAGACTATTTATTGTGAGAGCAATAATCAATATACATTTGAATTCGAAATTTGATAATTACTTTTAGTCATAACTAAAATATCGGTCAGTAGTCAATCAGTAGTCTGGGCATAGCTTTTATGCCCAGAATACTGATATTCAAAAATATTTGGAACATTTTGATTGATGAAATAGAATATCAAACTTATATTGATTCCAGTTAAACTGTTAGCACAATTAATAAAATGTTCGTTACAGTAATTTTGGATAAGCTTAAATATTTCAAAAAAGTACTTTGACTACTACTCCGTTTTTTATTTTCAATTTTGTTTTACTCTCTTTTGCAGATGTGCAGTTGCATACATTTCTAATATTTACATTTATATCGAAATATATACCGATTCAGTGATATATAAGTATATTCCTTTTGTAATTCCTTGATGATGTGAAAAATTAATCAGATTTTCAATCTGATATATAATTTTTTCCAATCGTTGAATTAAAAAAAACTAATACAATATTGATAAATAAAGAAATATGCTATTTTGATTGTTTATAGTACTGTTTACCTTTACTTAAAATCATTGTTGATCCTTTGAAATTCGATACTTTTTATTTAAATAATTAAATGCCAAAATATAATGGATAGCTCATATCTTTATTTTAAATAAAATAAATAATAAATAAAAATAATAATTCCTCGATAACAATTTAAATTCAGTAGTTTATAAAGTATAAAATGTAGTTCGTTAAATTCAACCTTGGAATTGTTGTATTTTTTAAGCAGTTATACACAAAATTATTTTTCCATGAAACATCTTGAATTCCGGATTATTTTTAAAATCACAGCTTATGAAAAAAAGGTTCTTTATTAATATTTATAAATCTGAAAATATTTTTTCTTTGTTATTTAAAACTTTGAAAATAAGAAAATGAAAAGATAACCCTTGTTTACTTTCAGATTTATGTGAAATCAATTTTTTGTACTTAATTAAAAAAGGATTTTAGATTTCACAAAATAGAGACCTCAAAAAAATGAAATTAAGTTATTAGTTATTATAAAATTCTGTAATTAATATTTGATACCATTTTTTAACATGAATGGAATGTTTGGTATTTTTAATTAAAATGTAGGCCAGAAAAAATATTTATTTTTAAAGCATTTTTCTAGCAAAGTATACTTAAAAAACTGACTCCTATTTCTAATAAACTTAATAAACTATTTTTATGTATTTGTGTGTTTCCTAATAATTTTTATTACTTTTTATCTTAATTTATTCCTTACCTTGATAAAACACGCAGGTTTATTACACTGTTTATTTTTATAAATTATTTTATCTCTATTATCAGGAGAATATTAAAATTATTTTTGTCGTTTATTAGCTTTTCCATTTAAAATTTATTTTTGTTTGATATGGAAGCATATCTTGGAAATTATTTAACTTGCTTCATACACTGAAAGAATCCCAAGCAAGCTTGGGTTACAGAAATAAGTGAAAAAGAAAAAAAAATAATAATAAAAAATAAAATGAAAAATGAAAATCTAATATGTATTGCCAGTGCTTAAAGTAAATATTGTCAATGGCATTTTTATTTTTGCTATAACAGAACAATTATTTGCATTATTCCATCCGAGAGAATATATGAAGTAGTTCTATACGTTTTTCTTGATATTATCAAATCAAGATTAATTGTTTTCCCTTCTGCTTTTACTTTCAATCTAGAGAACATTTTTGCACTATTGAAGATAAATCTTGCATAATGTACTTATAAGCAAAGTACTGTTGCATAACGTGTCGTATTCCATACAATACATATGTTATGTTCAATACATAACATAACGCATAACATCACTGCCAACATTTTATACATCAACATCTAATACCGTTCCGACGGCGCATACGCGTCTTGATACATGTACATTTTGCCCTCTTTTCCCTCTCTTGTGTTTTTCATGGGTTCTCCAATGTCTGTTCATTTTATCGGCAATTAGCAGGAAGCTCCCTATCTACCTCCACAGGTAGGAGTGATCCTACAATTGGTCAGATGGCAAATTTACAACCACATCTGTAAAGGAACGGGTCTTTATGATGACTCCTCATTCTCAACATAAGATCATAAGACTGGTACTAAGAAACACTTGATATTTTTAATGAAGTATCGTAAGTCAGTCTAATTCAGGATTATAGGATGGTGCTGGCGGTTTGGTAGATTAATATGAATTTCTATTTCATATTGCATGAAGAAGTTATTTGTTAGTTTTGCAATCTTCCAATGCATGCAATGTCACAGTTTTCAAAAAAATTGAAAAAAAAAAAATACGTCACTTTCTTATTTGCGAAATAATCTTTCAAAGAGGAGGCATTCTGAATTCATAGTTGAAAAGCGGTCTACTCTCATAAAATTTGCGTCCAATTTAAGGAATATTTGTATTTTATGTACACAAAGCAGCTTTCCATTCAAAAATCTTTATTTCTGCTGTCTAATGTTCTGAATAGTCTCAGGTGGTTATTTTTACCAAAAAGAAATCCCCTATATTGCAAAATCAATAGTATTGCTTTTGTTAAACTGGCTATAGTTGTGGAAAAATTCTGCTGTTAAACAACATAAGTCGAATAATTAAGTTTACTTTTTGTGTATTGTTTACATCTACTTAAAATTGTCAAAGACTTTAATTAATTAGATTAACTTTTTTATGATTTAAAAAAATATATTGAAATTACTACATTTATTTTATTAAATTTTGAAAAAATTATTAATTATTTTATACCTAACAGAAAAAAAAATTTAGGTCTTGAATTGTTCGTTAGCTATTCTATTATTTAAAATATCTATTCTGAAAAGATATAAAAAAAAGAGTACTATTGAGTTCTTTAAACTTCGAAAGATAAATATTAGTACTATTGAGTTTTTTAACCAACCAGATAAATACCGGTCGTTAAATGATAGCAGATGCATTAAAGCTTCAAGTCCTGAAATTGTTAATGAATTGAATATAAATATGAGAGGATTCGATAACATGGATAGGTCTGGATAGTCTAAAATTTGAATTAAAACATTGTTAGATTTTTCTTATCATAACATAGTAAATGAATAAACCTTGATGACAGAATTTGCAAATATTAATAAAAGAGTTAAAATTAAGAAATTTCTAAATATTAAAACTACAACTGCAGAGCTGATCTATCTGATTCTAGCCGAAGGTAATTATTGCATCATGAAGTTCTCCAAAGTACCATTTGTAAGAATAAAATGAATTCTGAAAAAAAAATGCAATTTATTCCTTTTTCTGAAACGATGGATGTGAAAAATCCTGTTAGAAGTAAGTTATGGAATGCTCTAAGAAAACAAAAGATAATAAAAATAAAATAAACTTATTGTTTAATTTAACCATCTAAAACATTTGAAATACTTATAATAACGCAGAGACATATTTATAAATATTTCATGGCAATGATTTCGTCAAAAAAATGTTTTATAAATTCCGTTTTCCTAATTTCTATCAAGATTGGTGTTTAAGTACAACATATTAAACTATCTCTTCTCTGTCAAGTAGATATGTAACAATAAAATAATAATGGCCGCGACACCATGGAGTAAATCAAATCAAGTTTTTCTAAGTCCTAATGACTATCACCGGCCACGGAATAACTTATACCGTAGACGGCATGCTCCCTGCATGCAAATAACGGTTTCAGACATTTACACAGCGAATATTGCAAATCATCAAATTATAAAGCAACACGCACACAAAAGCATTGCAGTAAATTATTAAGTAATAACATGAAAGAAGGTTTAGGACAGCTTTGGAAGCATCTTCAATCATATATGAAACATATGACGTTAACATTTAGCAGCTGGCGCATGCGCAGCTTGGCAGCTTACATGAAGGCAGATTCTATTTTAGTATGAAGAGGATTAAGAAGGGTAAAATGAGCTTTGATAAAAAACAAACTCAGACCTGGAAATGCGTTATTAAGAAAGAGAGAACCAATCACCCTGATGGTAGTTTTCCATTCTAAAATTTGACAGTACTTTTCAGTAAGAGTGGTATCCGAGAATAGGATGCATAGATGCATCCTAGAAAAAAACAATGTAGCTCATTAAAAATTGTGCTGATAATTATTATTGAAGCACCATATGTAATTAGGAAAGTGAGAACCAACCATCTAGACTCAGCCACATATCTAGCAGTATCTTCCAGTGGGAGTGGTGTCTGAGTATACGATGCATAGACGTATCCGAAAAATGAGCATTGGAAGCAATGAAATGGCGAAGCTAATGAGCGCTGAGATACCATAGGTAAATAGTTTTCTTGTAATATTTAGCAATAAAACATATGAAATATGGATAGACTAGCTAACATAACTTGCGCAATAAATATATGTACTTTTTCAAATGGAAGACAAGATGTTTGTTTGAAATTAGTTTTTCTTGTATGAACAAATTGTGTAATTCAGAATATACAAGTGGTGAAATTAAGAAAATATAAAGAGTATCTTTAGCCTACATGGAGGGCTGATATCAAATTAATTCAATTCCTTAATCCGTAATCTCCTTAGTAAAGTATGTAAGAATATTTTTTTATTAAATTAGCTGAAACAGTTCGTTAAATTTTGGGTTATGAAATTGAGCTGTAGGCTAGGGGAAGATTACGTTTTTTCACTGATAATTCGTATTTATGAACTAATTAAAATTAGATACACAACCAGATATCAAATGATATTCATATTTATTTTGTTTTAAATACATTTTTGACTATATTTGGAACAGTTTTACTCTTATTGATATCAAACAACAAATTCTATTAAGAGAAATTAAAATGTTTTATTTTATTGTGTATATATTAACCAATAAAAAAAAATGGTGTTAGAAAAATTGTTTCAATATTTTTTTCAAAACGAAAGTGAATTCCTAAATTTTTGTACCACACTAGGCATATTCATGACACTGAGAAGATGCTTTAAAATAATTTGTGCCAATTTTCGATTTCCAAATTAATGATTAACTATTTCTAAATTAAATATATTTCCCAGATAAAAGCGATTTTTAAAGGAATTGCAGTTGTTTAAAATTTAAGAAATTAAGAAAAAAAAAAGAATTTTTAAAAAAATATACTTTTGGTTCGATTATCTGAATAAGTAGAATTCGTTTTCTAAGAGTGAAGAGATAGTTTGTATAAAATTGAAGCTTTGCTTGTCATTACTTTTTGAGGTCCCATGATGCTAGGCCTAAGCAATACGAAAGTATTTCAGTTCATTACAAAGAGATCAGTTCATTTCAAGGCAAACTCAAAATTCATCCAAGTGATCAGATAAACCACTTTCATTTAACGAATCTGAGATTATCTGAGAATTAACTGAAACAGCAAGTGTGGTCTCCCTCACAATTTCTTACACACTCTCTAATAAAGAGAATTAGTGTTTTATTTTACACTAGCCGCCTTTGGCGACCAGCCGGTTCGCCAGTATTAACGCTCGCTACAATTTTCAATTAAATATTTTAAGTAACTGGTCTCTTAAAGGATTCTCAAACAAAACATTTTTAATCTTCAAATTTTGATAGTCATACCAAACTTATACTGTTGTTTAGATCGCTTCATCCAATTTACTATACATATTTTGCTAATTTGTTGCCATTTCCGGTAAAACTTCAACTTTAATTAAAAATGGAAATGACGAAATTGCAATTAATATTAAGATATTTTTTAATAAAACCAACCGTTTTATTTTATTTATCATCTTCATTGTTATTTATTAATTGTTATTATTATTGAATATGAGTATTGCAAACAGAATCGCTCGGTATTTAAGTCTTATGTTAACTACAAAATATTTTTCATAGTTTATGTAATATCTCAAACAATAAATCAACAAAAATTTCTGAGATTCAGTATAAAATTCAGTTTTTAGTTTTGCTTTCAAAAGGATTGAAATGAAATCAATAATAATATTTTGTTCCTGCTTATAAATATATTTCAAAAATTATGAAGTCTAAATTTAATGCAGTAAGGTATCATATTCTGATAAATATTCTGGACACACCAAATTTTAAATAAATGAATGAATATTTCTATTTTCCACGATCAACTAAGACTTATTTATGAAGTTTTAAATGTTAAAAATTTAGAAAAACTCACCATTTTCATAATCTTAGGCCAATTAATCTTGAGAAACCTGCGCGAGTATTGGCGTATTTTCTTTGAAACGATCGATGAAAAATCTAAAATTATCCTTTTTTATTGAATAGTGATATTCAAATCTTCATAAATCAGTCAGTTTAAGTGATTTGAAATTAACTCTTAAAAGTCAGTGATTTAGTTGATTTTAAATTAACTCTATGACCACCATAAAATCTGTGCTTTCTCCTGTGGTGTATGCATTCTCCTTAATATCCGCTCGAATAAAACATCACATACAAAACTACTACTTAGAACCAACACATCAAAAGTAAACATAACATTTCAATAGTTGCCAAAAACAAAAGAGAGAAAAATGCAATTAATAAGCAGACGATATTTAGAAAAGTACAGATATTTAGACTGGAAAATGAAATTATCTGAAATTAAAAACACGCGCAGACGATATTTACAAAAGTAAAAATATTCAAACCTGAAAAGGAAAATATATGAGTTATTCCATCAATAAATGCCATAAGTTTGTTTACATCTTCATTATTTTATGAGTCATTAAATATCAAAATGGATCCGGGACTGAATAAACACCCTGTATAGAGAGTGTAAAAGATCATAAAATAATTTTTCTTGAATTTATTTTTTAGAAAAAATAATATTTCATATTTGTTTCATTTCCTACAGACACGTGCCGAAAATTATATTTTTGCAGATTTCATTTCCAAAAAGATTTAATTTATTTTTAATTGGGGCTTTAATCAATGTGATGGCAACACTTTGAAAAAAGCTAATTTTTTCCCATGAATGCGAAACGTGCTTAATCTTAATTTTTATTTTTTACGAAAAAAATTATTGAAAAACATAGTTAAAATATTTATTTAAAAATTCATTAAAAATAGAAATTTAATTTTAAGATTAAAACAGTAGTATCATTTAAAAGATAAATTTTTTATCTTTAACTTCATGTAAAAATCTTTTTTGTGCGGTAATATTTTCGGCAGTTATAGCAGAAACACGTCAAAATTTCGCTTAATTTTTAAATAAATAAAATTCTAGTTAAAAATTCGAAAAAATAACCCCCAGGTGCACATTCCCGGCCCCCAAGGTATACACGTGCCAAATTTGGTAGCTGAAGGTTGAATGGTCTGGTCTGTAGAGCGCCAACACACACACACACACACACACACACACACACACATTGAGCTTTATTATAAGTATAGATATAGATGTTCTCTAATCAAGAGAACTAGTGTTTGATTTTACGTACTCTCTAATAAAGAGAACTAGTGTTTTATACATAACTCTCTAATAAAGAGAACTAGTATTTTTTTACATACTCTCTAATAAAGAGAACTATTGTTTTATACATACTCTCTAATAAAGAGAACTAGTATTTTTTTTACGTACTCTCTAATAAATAGAGCTAATGGTTTATTTTATATACTTTCTAATGAAGAGAACTAGTGTTTTATTTTACATGCTCTCTAATAAAGAGAATTAGTGTTTAATTTTACATATTCTCTAATCAAGGGAACTAGGGTTTTATTTTACACTCTCTCTAATAAAAGGGATTATGGTTTTATTTTACTTTTTAATAAAGAGAATTAGTATTTTATTTTACATACTCTCTAATAAAGAGAACTAGTGTTTTATTTTACATACTCTCTAATAAAGAGAACTAGGATTTTATTTTACATGCTCTGTAATAAAGATAACTAGGGTTTTATTTTACATACTATCTAATAAAGAGAATTAGTGTTTTATTTTACATGCTCTCTAATAAAAAGAATTAGTGTTTTATTTTACATACTCTCTAATGAAAAAAATTAGTGTTTTTTTACGTACTCTCTAATAAAGAGAACTAGTGTTTTATTTTACATACTCTCTAATAAAGAGAACTAGGATTTTATTTTACATGCTCTGTAATAAAGATAACTAGGGTTTTATTTTACATACTATCTAATAAAGAGAATTAGTGTTTTATTTTACATGCTCTCTAATAAAAAGAATTAGTGTTTTATTTTACATACTCTCTAATGAAAAAAATTAGTGTTTTTTTACGTACTCTCTAATAAAGAGAACTAGTGTTTTATTTTACATACTCTCTAATAAAGAGAACTAGTGTTTAGTTTTAAATTCTCTCTAATAAAGAGAAATAGTGTTTTATTTTACATACTATCTAATAAAGAGAACTAGTGTTTTATTTTACATACTCTCTTATAAAGAGACCTAGTGTTGTATTTAGCATACTCTCTAATAAAGATAATAAGTGTTTTCGTCACGTTATTACCGAACAGATTGAAACCGAAATATGACACAGAACTACAATTGCTGTCAGAAAATCGCATACCACATTTTATATATTTAAGCCATTGAGTTTTTGACTAATCGCAGTTGCATTATTCCGGAAGTAAAACTCCACAGACGATGAACTCCTTTTACGAAAGGGCTCAAAATTATTATATGCAGGTCTACAATATAGATATTAAATGTGTGTATCGAATTTTATCATGCTCTCTCTTCATTATGTACAATAGTTGTATTCGAACAACCGGACAGACAGATTTCTGCTATATAGATTTTGCTGACTGTTTGATAGAAGTGAATTTGGTGTAAAGACCATATGCAAAATTCGACAGACTCAGCTCAACGTGTTTTTGATAGACATGCAGGCAAATATTTTCGAAAAATAGGTTTTTCGAACTCAGGGATATCTAAAACGAGGATATATTAGGAAAATGTTACGCTAGAGTATTTTGTCAGTTACAATGTTTTCTTGATACTTCATATGCAAACATTAAAAAGCTGATTACTATATTTTAATATATTAATTACTTATATTTTATTATATATAAACTCTCTAATTAATGAAATATTAATATAATTAATAAATGATAATTAACCCTTATCAGAATATATAATCTCCTATTACTGTCTTTACGCTTTTTTGGCTTCTAGCCAACTTCCGCTTTGGCATCTGTTTTCTTTCTTTATGTGTGCGATTATGATTTCGAGATTGAATAATAATTAATTTTTATTCTGTAAGTATTTATGAAAAAGCATATGGAAAGCACTTAAATGCTTTTCTCTTTTTTCTTCAAATATTTTTTCAGCATTATTTCTGTTTTGAAATTGGCATTGCATTTCCATGAATCACATTTTAGCATTCTTGAGATCAAATAATTTTTTATGTAATAAATCTACAATATTATGAAAATTCCAAACACTTTTGTATAAAGACATTATTTTTACTGTTCATTTAATTATTTTGCTTCTTCTTGTTTATATTTGGCAAAACTAATTATTTTATGATGTTATGTTTCTTTTATGTAGATTCATATAGGAAGACTACATTTTGAATGGTTTTCATGAAATGTTTTCAGTAATTCATTTATCATGATCCCAAGAACCAAAACCACCCTTCAAATGTTTATACATATGCATACAACGCTTTGCCCATATTATCCTGTGAAAGAATAATTAGTGTAAATTTGTTTACCCAACATATTTTTTACCCTGTGTATCCTGTGATTTCTGCGGATTGCCATTATCCATCAGGCATATTTCGGTGTTTTTCGCAGTTTAGAATGTTTATTTTTACAGACTTTCACTATATCATATTATTATCGGGTAACATATAGTGTGAGTTCCTTTTGTTTGAATAATATTTGAACATATTTGCAAACAACTCATCTAAATAGTGTTTTTAAGAATTGCGCAGCCAGAGGATAAACTGGCTAGGCATATGTTGTTAGAAATGTAAAAATCTTGGACAAGTTTGTAAATGGTCCATCTAGCTCAAAGGGGGTGGAAATGTTGAAGGGGGTAGAAATTTTTATTTCGCTATAACTTTCTTAATACTTAAGATAGAAAATAAATTGAATTAGCCAAATTAGCTCCTCATTAAGACAAACAACTTTCAACTTTTAAATGTAAAGTTTATCGATAACTGCCATATCTTAGAAATTAGGGGCTTAAAAGTGATTTTCACTCCTTAGTTTTGACTATTCCTAACATCGACTTTACATTCCAGCTTCTCGAAAGGAGTTTTTTTGTGCCATGGGTGTTAGTGCCATATCTAATTGCAGAACACTATTTATTTCAAGTCAATTTTAATAATTATTTTTGAATTTAGAGTTCGTTAATATTATGGATAGAGAAGTTACTTTTAGTAAGGAAACAACCCTTCCCACTTTATTACATATTTTTATCTAAAATGTACTATTTTTTTAAAATTTCATAACCACTGCCAGTTTGCATGAGATCTTCTACTACAGCTCTCGTTAATTAATTTGTGAGATGCCAATGTGCATGAGATTTTTTATTATAACTTTCATCTGTTAATCTGTGAAATCACAATGCGTATGAAATTTTCTACTATAGTTTCCATTAGTTACTC
>JAPMOR010041600.1:100892-116504 GCA_026543865.1 Argiope aurantia | reverse complement strand
TGCACTTCGCACAAGTGCCAGCAATATGTTGGCAAAGTTTTATCACCATCGGATGAACGGTACGGCAGCGCATAAAATACGAACAAGGAAAAATTCATTTTTATATATCAGATTTGAAGAGTCGGCATTATCTGAGAATGATTGAGATTCAAGGGAATTAAGAAATGTCTGCGCCCTTAAGTGAGTTTTTCTTTACATATTTGTATAATAAATAATATCTAAGCTGCATTTTCTCTTTGAAAATATAATTTAAAGTAATAAATAAGTGTATCGTCTATGTACAATACTTTTACTTTTTCAGAATTCGAACGCGAATATTCAGATACATTTTGGCTCAATCAAAGCTCAGCAGCAATTAGAGTATTTTGAGTTCATTTGAAGAGAAAAACAAAAATAGAACAAAATCAATAACTCCCTTAAGAATTTATCACATTTAACCAATAAACAGGTTTGACCGAAATCACCTTCCATTTTAGCTTAATCACTTCACGATAAATGCAGTTAATTCTCGTAATAGCTTGACTGCCATAAAAAGTAAAACGGTTTCAGTTCGGTTATATTGTGATCTTAAATTGCTTTACTTTCAATTTATTGAATTCAATTTCGACAGCAATAGTAATGAACATTACATAAAATCAGGTCGAATAATGGACAATATCACTCTTCTGAGCGCAATGAGTTAGGATAAACTGTCTCTCCTATGAAAAGCATAATAAAATTTATGAATCGTGTTTATGATAATTGAAAAAGAAAGTTTGAATATCTACTAAGTATAACTGTGCATTTCAGTATTGTTATAATTACTATTCACAAAACAAAAATTGCTTCAGATATAAAAGTTTTATGTTTTATTACAAAAAAATATTAAAGTGCAGAGTAACGATGATTATTTTCTTGAAGATTTTTTTCCCATCTTTGCCTATGAGATTTAATTAAATTTCCTCAAAATTTGATAATTCTTAAATTTTACACTCCCTTTGATTTTTCATATGATCACTTAATTGTTATGAAAACTATTTCTAAGTTACTCATATATATTTTCAGTTTGAATATTTTATTTATGATATTTAAGTTATTAATTACTTCTTATTTAAAACTCAAATAATTTATTGGGTCCTGTTTTTTCTTGAACAACCGCATCAGAAATCGTCTGTAAGGAATTCAGTACGATCTTCTGGTCATGCTTTAGTAAAATAATCTGATGCACGCGTACATAATTATGACAATTAGATAATAACTGAGAAGTATAAATCGTTTCTTTTGAATGTTATGTGTTTATTAGGGTCTTAATTTGCAGACTCTTTGGCTTGTAAACCAGAACCGTAATCTCTACTTAAAATATGGAATGAATGTGTATGTCTGTGTTGAAGCTCTACAAGTCACACAGCTTGACCTAGAATGGTCCAATTTGGCCCAGAGATACTTTATAGGATAAAAATGTGAATACTGGAGCCTTTTTTTAAAGAGAGAATTTCGGTTAATTATGTATTAAACTGAATTCTGGTGTTTTCCAGCTATAAGTTCCATAAATATTTTTGCATGAAAATGAATTTTTTAACTTTTCAAAATTTAAAAAAAAGCATTTCTGATGATATAAATTTAATAGTAGTACAAGATTTTGCTGAATTTTGGATTTTTTTAAAATTTGTTGGTTTTTTTCGATTCTTAACTACTTTATTATAAGTTGCTCTTCAGTTGCTCTGAAGTTTAAACCATTTTCATTGTTTCATCAACTATCTTACGGCTTGATTCTTTTTCCCATTGCTAAAATGATTAAGAAAAATTATTTTGTTTAATATCTGTATAGTTTACGAGACGAATAAAGAAGTGAAGCTATAATTCTGTTTATATTATAGCGAAATTTATATTATACACACATTTACATTTTGATAGCGCCATGATGTCATGCGATTTACTCCATTAGAAATGTCACAAAAAAGTCCATGAAAGAAGCATAAGTAAGACAATTATATAGACTGGCAGTCTCATGTATCCAGTATTCATCATGGATATGAAGTTATATTCAAACGATTCAACTGAAATTTAATAAAAATATGATATCTGCAAGTTATTATGTGGGAACATTATTTTTTTAAGTTATGTAGGGCCAATCCGACAGAAATAACATGTTCTCACATGACTCATTTTCGCAATCACCAATAGTTAGAAAAGCGGTGGTTTTCGATCACCTCAAAATCAACCAGTTCATAATTTATTTTCTCGAGGTCAGAATTTTTTTCGTTAATAACTAATTTAAATCAACCTGAAACGATCATATGACTATCAAATTGCGCATGCGTCAATATTTAGAAAACGATGGTTTTCTCCATCTCAAAATCGTTCTAGCTCCAAAACATTATCTCGAGGCTAGAATTTGTTTTTCACAGAAAATCTATTTTGAACTGGTTTGGAATGATCACGTGACTGTTGTATTGGGCAACCGCGAACTTTAAAAGAACACCACGTTTTTCTTTTCTTTTTTGCTCTTTAATCTAAAAATCGTTCGAGCTCCGAAATTTCATTTCTTTTGCCAGCTAGAAAAATTGAAAATTAAAACAATTATATATATATATATATATATATATAAGTAACCAATCTAAAGCAAGAAATAGTTTGAAAACTAAACTAAAATGAAAACGAAAGCAAAACAATTTCAAAATCGCAACAAAATTATAATCTATTCAAACAAAACCAAAAATGGAACAGGTAAAAACTTCATAGTATTTAGAGAGCGCAAATGCAGCTACTTCTAGAACACAGATGAACTGATACAAAAGTATAAAAATCAAGTTAAATGGAAAAACAAATAAACCAAATAAAAATATTAAAAAAAGATTAAAAAAGGAAGAATCCGGCCTGAAGACTTTTTCAAGGGTCACCCTCAGGCAGGGGTTCAAAAAAGGGATTTTTTCTGTTAAGGAAATTCAGACATAACGTCTAATAATGATTCCTTCGTGACCCGAAAATCCCCTGAAATTAGGCCTAAGAGATATACCATTTTAACAGAAAGGAAAATACAAAACAACCAATTAGAAGAAAAACCACTAATAAGTAAAAATACAATAACAAAAAACACCAAAATACCATAAACAGACAAATTAAACACACAAGAAATAATGAAAAGGCAAAAAACATAACTAAAAGGCAAAACATACCTTCCAACAGTTAGCTTTGTTTTTAATGGGCGGGAATCACAATCGATAGCTTGGGATTTTCTGGACAGTCAACAGATATCTCTAACTGAGCGGCTTTCTTCTAATTTAGCCAAATGTGTTTTGCGTATTAAACCCTCTATAGGTGAGTTTAGTTTTTAGTGAATTTTGCTGTCATTTGCTATGTCAAGAGAAAAACACATACATATCTGCGTAACATATATAGAGTATTAACATATATAGATTTATGTATTACCTCACTTCTTTCGTCCTCTTGAATGAATTCCGTGTTTTTCATATGGTAAAAAACAACTGCATATTCCTCAACCAATCAATAATACATATTTTCTGGATATGTATTAATGATTCCTGGATAATATTGGAAATTTTGTTAGTCCATTCTTAATGTTTACTTTACTTAGAATTACATGCTTACGATTTACTTTAATATGTATGAAAATTAATATTTTCTGCTTATTTTTCAACCTACAAACTTTAGTGTTATTGTATTATGGTTATTAAAGTTTCTATTCAAAACAGCCTTTATTCCATACAATAAAGGGAATAAATTATTAATTAAAAATTTATTAACTAGTAATGCAAAATTAATATAAGTTCGGTCCCCTACTGTATATTCTTAATTAAATATTAGGAATACATATATATTTGCATGTTATTATTTCAAATAGAAGCTATAAAAGATTTTTTTCTTCTCTCTATATAAAGGACAACGGTCTTAATAATAGGAAAAGGTAATTAAATTTCCAAAACAATGTTCGTTGACGTAGTTAGAATTTTTCCACTGGATTCCTAGACACTAATTACTAAGAAAATGTTCTTTTTCACATTAGTATACGGTGGATTGATTTGAGTATTTGCATTATTGATAATAGCCAAAATATTTCATAATTTAATTTCTTCTGCCTTCTTTGGTTCTAATATTCAAAATTTTCAGATATTTTAATTTTGTTTGTTTGTATACATATTCAAAGTTGTTTTCTTAATTCCATGCGGATATTTCTCTTTACTTATAATTCAAAATTCTTATAAAGTGAACGAAATTTATTTACTTAATGCCATTTTCAGTTTTCGGTCTAAAAAATACATCATATTTCAATAATTTAAAAGTTAAAATGGTGTCTTCAATAATATAAATAATTTTATTTTCAATACAGTAATTTATTTATGGTGAATTACTGGAAAGAAAAAAAAATCTGGAATAAATTTTATCTTACTCAAACTTTTTGGAATAATTTTGAGCTACACTGATTATTTACCCTTACTTTAATTTATTCATTTGTCTCTTTGAACAAATGGAACATAAAACGAGCTAACAATTTTCAGAGATTCAAATAACAAAATAATAACAATTTAGAAAGGAACTAATTTAAATTTCGTAACTTTATCTCATTTTTATGCAAGAAGAAAAACAATTAAAGAATTTAAAATTATTCAAACTTTATAAATAGTTGGATGAGAAGACAGGTTTCCTGATATATACTTATCCAAATTACTTTTACAACCTCAACTACATTGTTGTAAACTCAGTAATCACACAGTTCTAAATAGTACTGAATAGTGTTATTAACATAATATTGTTTTTAGGCCTGCCAAATATTTGTAAATTACGCGATACAAAAAGGCCGGAATATTCTGGTTGGTAGGTCGTTGGATTCGCATCCTTTGGTTTGCTAATTCTAACCTCCCAGCCGTAGACTCTCTCGCACGTATAAATCTGCCGTGGCCACAAATTCCTCTATGTCGAGAGTAATACCACTGAGGGTATTGCTTCAGAGGTGATCGTTCTCTGATTCAGGTCTAAATTACGATCTGAGGATGAGTGAATGAAAGGCATGAATGAACTCCGCTCCGTAAAAAAGGTTGTGACTCTTGTGGAGCTTGTGGAGCTAAGCTCTCTTGGCCCTAGTTGGGAATACTGAAAAGAGACGCGCATTCGGCTTAAATTCAAATAACTACTAGTGGGCTTGTAAAGTGCCATGAGTCACAGCAACACACAAAAACGCGATACAAAAATCGGTGTAAAAATATTATTACAAGAAATATTTATAACAAGCCGTCTTTGGCGACCAGCCGGTACACCAATATTAAATCTCGTTAAAATAATAATAATTAAATATTTCATGTAACTCCTATTTTAATAGCTTCTTCATCAAAATATTTTAAATCTTCAAATTTTGATAGTCATACAATTCATTCATAATATTATAAAGGCCTTCAGCCGTAACATAATATGTATCTCTCTAATTTTTTGTTAACTGTCGTAGAATTTATGATTTAAATTAAAGTTTAAATGGTTAAATTGCAATTAATATAAATTTTTTTTTTACTGAAACGAAGCATTTTTTAATATGAGTAATGAAAACAGTGTCACTGTGTAATTAAACCTTATGGGCATTAAAGAATATCTTTTTTAAATTTATATAATATCTAAATAAGTTTTTTACAAAATTTTCTCAGATTCATCATGAACAGATCAATTAATTAACAATGTTTAGTTTTAAATACATCAAACTCTAAGAAAATAAACAGAGATTTGAAACAATCGGTCGGAAACATGTTAAGCCTTCAAAACAAAGTCCGTATCCGTTGAAAATGGAGTTGTCAACAATCAAAGCACAATACGCATGCGTGAATTTTCAACTCCAGTTGTGGTAACGCAAATGCATGAATTTTCTACGCCAGTTGGGGTAACGCTACGCAGATTAGAAATTTTTAATTTCCTTTATTCGGTTTTATTTTAATTCAAAAGTACTTCAGAATGAATCTGAAAGACCAATTAATTAACAATGTTTAATTTTAAACGTATCAAACACTAAGAAAATAAACAGGAACATTTGAAATAATAGGCCGAAAATATGTTAAGCCTACCCTCGTTAGCGTGGGGAAAAAAACTGAAGCCTTACTCATTTGACGGTAGGGAAATTAAAAGATTTTTTGGCGGAAAAGTTAATTTTTAATTAATAATTAAAATTCTAATTATAAATTCAAAAAAATGGACCCCAGGTGTACATTCCCGACCTCCATGGTATGCATGTGCCAAATTCGGTAGCTGTAGATCGAATGATCTGGCCTGTAGAGCGCCAAAACACATACACACACATTGAGCTTTATTTAAGTATAGATAATAAAAGACTGTTACTATATAGAAATATAAAGAAATATAATAATAAAGTTATAAAGCAGACATACATGTTGTTTTATTGGTTGGTCTAGAAAGAGTTCGGCAAAATGCAAACTAGAAGATGATAAGCTAGGTAAATCAACCCTGAAACATTATTATCCTAAAACGTTTGATACAAAAGATTCAAATTTGTTTTATTAGGAATTATAAAAATATACTTTATTTGTTATTTAAAATATATAATGAGTTAAATGATAATTTGAAACGAAAGGTTGTTATTATTAGATTAGTGTAAATTAAAATATTTATATAAAAAAATAAATATATCCATCCTTTCATCGTAATGCATTATTTCTTTTTGACGATCTACCACCCACCTAACTAGTGTATTTTATAGAATCACTAATACATCGCAACCGAAACTAGATTTTTTTTCGACTATCAATAATTCTTGAATTTCCTACTCATTAATTATTGAAATTTCGAATTAGCTGGAAATGGTGGAAGAGGTAAAAAGGCAAAATAGCGTATTCAAATCCTTGTTTCATCACTAAACATCGCAGCCGAAACTAGATTTTTTTTTCGACTATCAATAATTCTTGAGTTTCCTACTCATTTATTATTGAAATTTCGAATCAGCTGGAAATGGTGGAAAAGGTAAAAAGGCGAAATTCCGTATTCAAATCCTTCTTTCATCACTATACATCGCAGCCGGAACTAGATTTTCTTTCGACTATCAATAATTTTTGAATTTCCTACTCATTAATTATTGAAACTTCGAATCAGCTGGAAATAGTGGAAGAGATAAAAAGGCAAAATTGCGTATTCAAATCCTTGTTTCATCACTAATACATCGCAGCCGAAACTAGATTTTTTTTTCGACTATCAATAATTCTTGAATTTCCTACTCATTAATTATTGAAACTTCGAATCAGCTGGAAATAGTGGAAGAGGTAAAAAGGCAAAATTGCGTATTCAAATCCTTGTTTCATTGCAGAAAGAACTGAACTTTCGTATTATACCGCTTAATCTTAATTAGCTCATTTGTATTGAAAAATCTATTTTAGCATAATATTCACAGAATCTATTAGTATTCTGTGATGGATTCTATTAATGAGAATCTATTAGATAGATAATTTTTTCACTTCTGTACATATTCAATTTATTGCATGTCTGCCTTATTTATGATAATCAGTCAGAAATTGTGGCTTTAAATAGACGGTCCGCTTAAAAATAGACTGAATGAAAAGAACTTTTCTCTTGTTTCTCTACGTTGCTATTCAAAAAATTACTATAAGCATTTTTAAAGGAGAAAAGAATCTGTAGTAAATATTGCTTAATTTTGTGCAAATTTTAAATGTGCATTTTGTTATTTTCGATGAGATTTAAAAATTGTAATTTATGATCTTTAAATTTATTCTTATAAATTTTATTTTAGTTCAAATAAAAAAATTGTTTTTTTCCTTTAATTTATAAAGATATTATTAGAAATTGTAATTTGATAAAATTTTGTACCAAATAGAATATTTTTTTTTTGTCATAAAGAAAAGCTATTACACAAAAAATGTTATTCCTTATGTGCATGAATAAAAATCAATTTAATTAAATAATTAATATGTGGGAAATATGTAATGCTCTACATACATGCGATCATTTAACATGATTTTTTTTTAAAAATCTATTTATGACTCAGAATATATTTCAGTATTACGCAAAAGTAACGGAAACATTCTATCTAGGAAAAATATAATTAATTTACGGAATTTCATTTTTACAGCCTGAAATTGGAAGTCAAAAATTCACTTTTATGTTGAAAATTATTTAAAAAATTTTATATCGGGAAAATATAATTAATTATAAAATTTCACTTTTAAATCTGACAATTCGAATTTAGAAATTCACTCTTATATTAAAATTTAAAGGAATTATTTTATTTTGGGAAAATATAATTAATCTATGACATTTATCTTTTATATTCAGAAATTGAATTTAAAAAATTTAGAAATTCACTTTTATATTCAAAATTAGAAGGAATTACAGGAAAATATAATTAATTTCTTAATTTCACTTTTATATTCAGCTAAATATTTGAATTCTTGTATTATATATAATAAAAAAAGTTTATGCCATTGTATTAATTACAATGTACTGTTTTATACCATAAATGTCATCCGAATCATGTCTCATTTTATGAAATAAAAGGGATTAGATAAGATTAAATAAAAATAAATTTAAAATATCGCATCTTTTTGTATTATTTCGTAGTCATCTGTGTGGCTCAAATACCATGACAGAAAACTTATATAAACAAGCCATGATAACTATTTTTTTTCTTTATGAAAGTTTCTTAAAATTATAAAAGAGTGAATGAATAAATTATACTGGTGTTAGTATATTTTCAAACTTTTAGGTTCCTAATAAAATATTCGTATTCAATTGGATCAAATATAGTCTTTAAATAAATGCAATTAACAAAAAGAAATTAAATTTTTAAACAATCATTTTCACAAACTGAAGAAATAGCGTAAGTCGTTTGTTTGACAACACAGATCAAATAGAAATAGCTAAAAAAGATTATATTATAATTCGGTAGTGTGTGCGATGTTAAGTAAATTTGCAATAGCTGCCTTTATTTTACATGTCATTATCTCTAAAGATTTTATTTTATTATTATTATTTTTTCATTTTTGTGGAAAATCGAAAAGTCCTGTTATTTTAATGTTTTGAATGTTCAAAAATTAAAATTTATTGTTAGATGCAAAATGTATGGTTGGCAAAAAAATTGTAGATTTAAAGTGTTTTTGCTGCAAAAAAAATTTCATAAATATGGATTTAATCAATAGTTTTTAATGATTTTTTTTCATTTTTGTGGAAAATTGAAATGTTCTATGATTTTAATGCTTAGAAATTTCAAAAATTAATTTCTAATATTGAATGGCAAAGAAAATGTTTCATAAATGTGGACATGGTCAACAATTTCTATATATATTTTTTTTCATTTTGTGGCAAAATTGAAAAGTTCTGTTATATTAATACTTTGAAGTTTCAAATATTCATTTTCAATATTGGATACAAAGTGCCTGATTGGAAAAAAAATTGTAGGCTTAAAATGCAATTGCTGCGAAGATATTTTGTAAATATGTACACGGTCAACAACTTCTAGAGGGTTTTTTTTCATATTGGGGAAAAAAGGAAAAATCCTTTTATTTTAATAATTTGAAATTTCAAAAATTCATTTGCAATATTGGATGCAAAATGTCTGATTGGCAGAAAAAAGTAGATTTAAAATGTCATTGCTACGAAAATGTTTTGTAAATGCAGACATGGTCAACAATTTCTATAGATTTTTTTTTTAATTTTTGTGGCAAAATTGAATAGTCCTATTATTTTAATAGTTTGAAGTTCCAAAAATTAATTTATAACATTGGATGCAAAATGCCTTATTGGCAGAAAGAAATGTATATTTGAAATGCAATTGCTTCGAAAATGTCCTTCCATTAATATCATATGGAAACTTGGAAAGGGAATGTATCTTCAAGTGTAAGTATTGCCAGCACTAATTTCTAGATGAACAAAAAGTCATAAATTTTTATTTAATTTAAAAAATTGTTATTTTTACTAAATTTGATTAATACTTAAATTCAAGTGATCGTAGATCAAAAGAAACGTCTCCATTATTAAATCTGTTTTCTAATTAATTTACTAGAAAATTAAAAGCGTTGTTCCGAATTAGGTATATTCCATCAAAACCAACATTTAAAAATTTTATAAAGTACATACATTTAATTATTTATAAATAATCTAATCTTCCTATAAATCATATCGCAAATGTTTCGCTAAAGAAACTTACGCAATTAATTTCTCCTGAGTATTCTTTAGAAGCAAAGTACAGAAAATAACATGGTTATGACATTCTTAAATCCCATTCACTGCTTTGACTTCTAATAGTGGATTTGCTGTGTTTCTAATTCTTGTACATGACAATATCTACACTCTTAACAATCCGTGGAAAGATTTCTAAATACATCGGGTAAATTTAAATTACATTATTCACTATCAAAGCTTGTAACAATGAATCCTAGTGTCAATAGGCTACCTCTAAAAGATTCTTTTATGGAACGTAACAGGTGGTAGAAACATAACAGTCCCAAGAGAAGTGATGTCAAAATTCATTATACAATGTTGGAATAGCTCTGTGTAAATATAACGATGCATAATACATGCACAACATCACCTCAAACTGAATGTTGTTACATCATGTTAAGAATTAATTTAAAGATAGGAAATACGTAATACAACTATTATATGTAAATTTATCACACAATGCTTGAAGTGGCTCAAATATATGAATGTGTATTGAGCTTCGTTCGGTGTTTATGTATATGGAAATTGAATAAGTAATATTGTTGAGAAATTTGTGAGGAAAATAAATGATCTGAATGCCACAAAAATACTTTTAATGGCATGTTAAAAGATTTGAAAATAATATCTATTAGAATAGGAAACAGACAATTTTGAAACTGCGGTAATTAAACTTTATACTTTTGACTTGTAATTTTTATTAAAAAATGTGATAGTAGCAAAAAAGGAACAAAATAATTAATGCTCACTGAATCTTAAATTATTCATGTATTATAAAATATTATAAAGCGATATCAAACAATAAGTAAACATTAAAAAGACTGAATAGGTACAAGTGAGAATTTTTTTATTTTATTTTAGGGACAAGTGAGAATTAATTTCGCAAAATATGCTAAAGAAAATTATTGCTTATAATAAAACTGTATATTGCAAAAAAGAATTTTATAAAGGATAACTATGAAGAAAAATCTGAATTGAACACATAAAAAAAAAGAACTTTGTCTACGTAACACTTTTGATTTTCCTAGCATAGCATTCCTGGTGAGTGCGGCAGGAAATTTAGAAGTTCTACTCACATAGAAAGTCACAGAAATCAATACATGATGCATGATATTTTCGATTAATGCATTATTAGCTAAAGCATGCCCTTATTGTAAGAAATAATTAATAATAATTGTATATAGTTAATATTCGTCTGGCAGAGTTTTCTTGCATTTGCCATTTAAAAATATCAGTAAAAGCACTGCTTATAAGATTAAATTATTTTTAGGAAACAATTTAAATAAGATTACATTCAAAGAAAAAAAAAGAATATTATATTTAATTACTTAATTACACCGGTTTAGAAAAAAAATATAAGTATCAAATTCTTTAAAAAAATGAAGTTCAGAAATTAAAAAAGTCTTGTGAAATCAGAACTACAATTCTTTCAAATGAAATAATGACACATAAAAAAGAACCCCTGATCTTTGGAAATTTATCTTCTTTTAGAGCATATTTAATTTAATTTCCTTTTCAGTCTAACCAAATTTTCTTTGTATAGGTTCTTTTACCATTGCGCTAATTGTGAATTTCAATACTCAAGGTAATTTCAGGTCCAATTCACTCACGCATATAGATAAAAAGATAAAACGAAATAGAGCTGGCAATTAAATGAAATGAAATATTTGAATTTCGAATTTTTTCTTTGAAAGAAAATGTATTTATACCTTTATAGAATATATATTCGAAGATGTATCTTGCTTAATAGCCTTCTTGCGTACAGCCGACCACCCCGCCACCACTGAACGCAGCAAGCAGTATCGACAGGATTTGTTGTGGCCGACTGCTATCTTTAGCATTGTCCATCCTTGCATTGACCGATTTGTCAAACTGACATTCTCTTCGAGGTAACTGGCCACAAAATGGTCAATTACTGTGCTTCTTCCTTATCTACAAACTCTCAAATAATTGGTAAAAAACTGACAATTTTTGACATCATGTCCTTCAGAGTTTTAAGATTACCTGGTACCATCAGTACTGTACTTAAGTCATTATTTATAATTTTCAGATTTTTTCTTAACTCCGAGATTTCAATACATTCCTTTAAATAGTGGTAAACAGTACCGATTCCTCCACAAATGCATTTATTTTCCTGCATTTTTCCAAATGCTTAATATCCTGTTAAATATTTAAGGAAATTTTGATAAAGTTTGTTACTACCACACTTAATATTAAATATCTCTTATTATGCGATATATACTTGGAATCAATAAATCAAGCATTCCTTTCGTTAGAGCCGTTTTAGGATAAGATATTTTTCAATATCTTCATGATGTTGTCCAATATTCTGAATGCCGATGAATATAATAAATATATCATTACATTGTTGTTAGATAATTTATATAATATGCAGTATATAAAATATATGGGCTAGATTTTATGAATTTCGATAAATATATAGGCCTTCACTGATTTGTTTGGAACTCTGGTGGTTCTTGCGTCTTATTTTCGTAAATTTTTTCAACATATGAAATTATATAATTTAGAAAGTACCACGGCGTAATCAGAAGAGGTATTTGTACATTACAAGTTTTGTTGTGGTGACCTTCCGTTCCTGCAAAATATTCGACAAATTAACAGCAAAACCTTAGAATAATATCAGAAATTTAATTTATCCAATGTAAATGTACCGCCCGATAGATGCTAAGATCACATAAAGCGATATATATTTATTTTTCTCAAATGCAGGAGTAAATAACAGTGTAATGATTAAATGGCAAGAAAACAGTTATGAAAACCCATTTTTTTTAAATTTAACCCAATGATAATATCAAAAAGCAAGTAAAAAACACAATCGTAATATTTGTTTCCTCCATAATAATACAGAAGTATAAAAATATATTTGAAGTTCATATAATCTAGAACTTAAGGTGTACGTACACACTTAAAACTTCGAAAATCATTCAAAATATCGAATATTTTGCTTTATTGCTTCAAAATGTTCTCTGATCCTTTAGCTTTCAAACAATACCAAAATGTTGTCAATATGCGAAATATTTCTCCAGTTATAATTATTTTTCTTGAGATGCTTTCACTAAAAACTCTAGTTTCGGTTTTTTATACTCATTTTATGAATAATGATATTTTCCCACTATGTTGCGTCATTCAAACAATCCTAACTCTAAAAGAAATTAACCAAATACAATTATTTATATATCAAAATAATCTATATGAAACAGTGGAAGTTTTGCTCTTCAATCAAAATTATATTTATAGAAATAAATCTTTAATAACTATTCAAAAGTTAATATTTCAGAAAAAAAATCTCGCTTTTTCTATTCATCGTTGATGAAAAAACTGTTAAAAAAACTATATATTTTTATAACTTGATTGAGCAGACAACATGAAGACTAATATTAGCCATAACTTCCAACTAGAATTGCGAGTCTGTACAAATTAGAATTTAAGATATCACGTTTCGAAAAATGTGCTATTAGCTCATTAAATATCAATTAATTAATTAATAATTAGTGTAATATGTGTTTTTCTCACTGAAGTGAGTTTAAACATATATTAATGACCTACTGTGAAAAAACTATATTTTTAAAGCTAAAATTTAAGAAAATAATCTTCTAGTGTGTACGCACATCTTGAACTGGGTGGAAAACTTGGTAATGCCTTGATATAACCTGAGGTAAGCGTGCGCATAAAAACAGAAGGAAACTGCAGAAGGAATGATAACCCCAAATTTTTTTCTCTAATACAGGTATCCTAGAGAATGTCCGGCATGGCATTGCCGTACAAAAGTTACGAAATATTAAACTTTGTCGTGAATTCAATTGAATCGAACATACGATCCTTGTCGGATCTGAAGAGATTAATCCCTAAGCGGTTAATAGTATCCAAAAATTAAATGTGTGTTTTAGACGAATGATTTTCAGCCAATTGAAATCAAAATTTAACACAGAACTACAATTTTATTGACCAAATCACATATCAAATTTGATATATTTAGGTCATTGCTTTTTTGAATTTTCACTTTTACATTTTTCTGAAAGAACAAACCGACAGACGGTCAACACCTTTGTGGTATTTTTGATTCTAGAAAACCATCTGTATAAATTTGAGAAATGGCTAAACTATAGATGTTAATTCAGTGTACTGAATTTTATCAATCTAACTTCCTGAGTTTTGCATTTATCGTGTTAGTTTATATTCGCTTTGTAATTATCGTATTAGTTGCTAGTGCAGAAATAATTTCTATGCATGTATTTTGCTGAAAACTGAAGAAATTTAAAAATTTGGTATAAAGACTCTATACCAAATTTCGCCTGTTTATCTCAAAGCAGTTTTGAGTTTTGGTTGTCATAAACAAATAAACAGATCTAATACCAATAGCATGTTTTTCGAACACAGGGAGGTCTGGAGAAAGTTTGTCAAAATTTTGATTTTGAATTCTTTTAACGATTATAATGCTTTACCTTCTCATATACGATGTATAGAAAAATTTGAACAACAATCAACGCTTAAGGCAAAATAAATAATGTCAGGATTACCCTTGATATATATATATATATATATATATATATATATATATATATTTCTTTTATATGTTCTTTCCTCTGGCTGAATAAACGTTTTAGTTATTCAGCAGAATACTTATAAATATATTTTACAACTCCATTAATTGCCTATACGAGGAGTTGAATCTATGCAGCTTCAAAAGCATTCAATTAAACAGAATAGTGTGAAATTCGTATGAGAGTTTGTTTATATTTTACTGTTGCCAATAGAGAATAAGAAAAAAGAAAGATTTCAGTGCCACGTACATTAGTGTTTTAAATATATAGATACTTATAGCCAGACATAACCAAGAAAAAGTACACATATATTTCAGTTAGAAGCTTACAAAAATATTTATATTTTAATTGCAACTTAGATATCTTAAAATTCCAACAGAAGCAATTAATGCCATATCTCATCGTCAAGAAGAATAATTTCGCACGAATAAATTCTTAAATTCTGAATACATAATGAGTCACGTCGCATATCACGCAGGTCGCGGCCATTTAGCTTTCAGAGCATGAATATCGAACTTGCTTCATTACCATTAGTTAGCAGTTACATTAAGTAGGATGCTTATAATGCATGACTCTCTTCTCATCCGTCCGGACATTTGACAGTTCACTTCTGATAAGCTGTCAGAATTGACTGCAACGCTTAGAAGGATGTTTGCATATCACTTCAAGCCATATGGGAAGTCACTCACAAAATTTCGAATCAATTATGCTGATTCTGCATATCTAACCCTAGTAGGAAGACTCATATAGTCTATTTTAAGTATTATTTATTATTATAAGTATTATTTATTATTCAAGGGTTAGAATAATTAATAACATAATTGAAGCTGGCAAAGGATTTTTTTATTATTCTATTATTCTTATATTCTTTTCTATTTTTATCATTCTATTATTC
>JAPMOR010041600.1:63736-91720 GCA_026543865.1 Argiope aurantia | reverse complement strand
CAT
The DNA here is from genome assembly GCA_026543865.1 of Argiope aurantia. Classification (NCBI taxonomy): domain Eukaryota; kingdom Metazoa; phylum Arthropoda; class Arachnida; order Araneae; family Araneidae; genus Argiope; species Argiope aurantia. The sequence goes on along the minus strand of JAPMOR010041600.1, from coordinate 91,717 downwards.
CAAATAAAATGAAATAGTTATAAGTTATTTCAGTATGTGTAGACATTTATTATGAAAGTATTATTTTATCTTGGCTTGTTTTCCCACTTGTGATTTTTGATAAAATGCAGTTGCGAAGTCTTACTATAATACATTTTTTTCAAAATTAGAACTTCCTAATAGGGCCAGTGAGATGGTATTCTCCATTGAAAGTGGCTGTTTTTGAAAGTGAAGCAACTTCATTTAAATGATTTCGATAGGGGAGGAATCAAAACAAGATAGTGCAATATGAAGTAAGGTGACAACGCTTTTATTTTCATTCCAGTATTTATGAAACGCATTAAGAGATATATAGATGTTAAATGTATAACTACATATGATAGAAAAATTGATATTTATAAAAAAAATACAACTCTGCCAAGATTTTTATTACAATTTTCATTAATTAATTAGCAAGACATCAGCCCATCTTAACGAATGCATCTAGTATTAATAAGAACAGTGTGAGAGGCAATAAAGGTATCAATTAACTTCTGATAAGAATCAGTCCAAGTAATTAAGTCACAATGTGCAATTAGCTTTGAAAAATATAGATAAAAGGTAATTTTAACAAACTCTTAATATCATCTTTAGTGTATTAAATGACGGAAAAAACATATTTTCATTTATAACTAATTAAGCTAGTGACAATAAATACAGGAAGCAGTTACTATTTTATTAATTATATAACATTTTGAGGCATTTTTATCAAATAATTGCCCTGCGTCAAATAATAGAGACAAATGCGGATGCTAAATTATTGCTTGAAGTAAATGAGTGGCAGACTTAACTTATTAATTAGACAAATATCGATCAATATTGTCATTAGTTTGCTGGTGTTTTTCTGCTTTGGACTTTGATTAATAATAATTGGTGGGTAAACAATGAATTCAAACACTAAGTTTGGTCGATGGTATTATTTCGCAAACTCAAAATTATGTAACAGTGCCAGGGGACATGAAATCTTGACAAAATCAAAATCTTAAGCTAATAGGGGAATACATTAATTTCTGAAAATGGGAATAAAATATTGACTCGATTAAGTGGTGGATAACTTAACTAAATGCTTTTGGTTAAAATTGATACAGTGAAATATTGTCTGCAGAAATTCATTTTTTAATGTACGGAAAACGTTTTTTTTAGAAGTTTTGACATTTATGCTTGATGAAGTTAATGATAAGTTAATTCCATTAAGTTCCGATGAAGTTAATGATAAAAATATTTAAAACAGACGACAAATATCTATTTCCTAAATCCTCTCTATTATTCCTAATAGCTAGCATTTCTCGTCTTTAAAGTATGTGTCTTGATTCGGGATTTTTTTTTTTTGAAAAGACTCTAAAATATTCATAATTTTGAATTTGTGTATGAAAAAAATTAAAAAATACATCTATGGGGCAAAAATTATTCCAGTTAAATAGCAAAAAATTTTTTTTAGAAATTGGAGAAAAGGATGCTTTACTTTTCTCCAAAAGGACGACTTTTTTTTTGGTTAAAAAGATGTACAAAGCAAAAATCTTTCAATTTATATGTTTATCAAATAATTTGCTGAAAAAAAATATATTTAGTTCCTGAACTACAAAATAGACTGTATTCCTATCGACTCTACAAATACTGGAATTTATTCAATAAATAACATAATATTTCTAATTTTTTTTCGCGTGGAACATTAAAACAACTATAGAATATTCCTAAATGAATAGAATATTTATTCTATATATCAAAAACTACAGAACATATTGAGGAATATATTATGCCAAATTTGAATAAAAAAATATCCATTAAATTTTAATTTAGGAGTCTTTCCATGAAAAAACCTCTATCAAAGATTAGAATTTGGGAAAATAGCGAACAAAAAATATCTAAGAAAAAAATGTGAAATAACATTAAAGTGTATATAAATGCAAATATTAAAATCAAAATAACGTTACAAAAATATTTAAAAGTTAAATTCAAATGGTTTTATAACGGAAAATAGCGTAAAAAAATTAGTAATTTTGCAAAAAAGACGAAGACTTTTCAACGTAGTCTCCTATCTAAAATGAAGATGCTGATAAGATACATTTTCATCTTGTTCACAGTTTAACGCCACATCTTTCATTTAAGCAATTATATTTCTATTCTCGGGAATTCTATTTCTCTTATCGTGTATTCTAAAGTATTCTGCGATAATAAGCTCCATCTTTCATAGAGATATTGATGTAAATTAAAATCATCAGATTTTCCCTATAATTTAAAATTAATTACCAGAATCATAACAGAAACGAACACAGTTCTCGAATCTTTTCATTTCTTGGTTGAAAAGAAAGTTGTAAGCATCATTGACAAAGGACATATCTTTACCGAACTGGAAATTGGCAAAAATTTTAAATTAGAATCCTAAACGAAGAAAATATTTAAAATGTAACATTTTCTATTACTATAGAAATCAAAATGCCATGCTTGCATGTGATAAAAATTCTAGGAACGTATCAACTGAAAAAAAATAATCGAATGATATAAAAAATTTGATCTAAAATTGAAATAAAACTAATCATGTTAGAAATCTAAAGTAAGTATTCAACCATCAACAAAATTAAATTATTAGGCAGTTAGAGCTTACAGATCCAATTTGACAGCGATATCTTCATTGAAATCTCAGTCATATGAGACATTTTGCATTATGCGAGTGTAAGTATATAAGTTTCATTACAACATGTGAAAAGTAAACTGTCTTTATTAATCTATCAAATAAGTTAACAATTGAGGCAGCATTTTTTATTTCTGTATTTAAGATAAACTGTACAACAATACTAAATAATTGGAGAACAATACTAAGTTAGCTTAATTTTATAACACTGAAAAAAGAGGAAATACTGATGCAAGTATTCAAAATAATATGCATGAAAAGTATCCAATAGAATAAGCATCTTTATTGATAGTATTATATATATATGGCCACTTTTTCAAAAAGGGTAATACCGCATTACAATATGTTTTAATTAACTATCGATCGAAGTCATGCGAATTGGAATTCGGTAAGCATCTTAGATATTTACCCAAAAGAAAATCCAAGTAAAAATACAAAAATAAAAAACAAAAATAAAGTAAAAAATGGTATTAAAATAAAAATTTTACATTAATATTTTGCTTCTACCATATTATTGATTTATAATTTATATGTATGTATTTGTGCGTGCGTACGTGTGTGTGGGATTCTTTCTAATTAATTTATGTTCTAAAATAATTTTTTTAACTGAAACTTCAGATTCACCATGACTTCTGAATCCTTCGGGTTAGTTTTGCCCCAATACCAAAGTGATGAGTCAACAAATACTCATTTGAACTTGTATAAATTTAGGATACTTTCTATCCAACTCTCGACTATTCTGGTCGCAGTTTTTAGTAAAGAAATCTTGAGAATAGATAAAAATTAGACTATTTCGTTAAATTATAAAGAATAAAAATCAAAAAGCTCAACATTTCCTTCAAATCAATTTATATAAAGAGAGAGCATGCAATACTTTTTTTTCTATGCTTTTCAGCATTCAAGTCACCAGAAAAATTAATTTGTATGCTATTAAAAATGTTTAAACTAAGTTATGTATTCTAAATCATGATTTAGATTCATTTTACATGATTTCCAATTTCATTCCGTTTCTTCTTTTAATATTACGTTTCTAATATGATTTTATCTTTTATTGGTTTAATTTAGTTATATTAACGTCCCGTTTGAAGCAACACTAGGGCTATTTTGGGACGGACCTCGTAATTTTGAACCGCGGTCAGATGACGAGGATGACACCTGAGCTGGCACCCCCCTCTCCACGCAAACCAGCCGGAGGACGTTTGGTAAGAACGGATTTAACGTGCAATAGACCCCCTTACACGACGGTTCTTCGTTGGAATCGGGTCTCGAACCTGAAACCCTCTGGTTCCGAAGCCGAGACCTTACCACCAGGCCACCGCGGCCCCTCTTTTAGTGGAACTAAAGATATTATTGTTTGTCAAATGTGTGTCATAAGTTCAATAACGATTCTTTCTACGTATACATTAATTTGCAGAAAAGAAATAATCGAAAATAAAACATTAATACAACATTTTCAAAATTTTGTGTCAATGAATAACTTTTTATTAAAATTGAGTTGCGTTTCCTTTGTGTTGCTAAATAGATCCATTAAGGCATACATATTCTTATACAACGTTTAATCGTCCATATTATAGAAAAAAAGAAATGAAACCTCAAACTTAATTTATTTCTGGGAGAAATAAAAAATAAGGCAAAAAATATTAATTGAAAAAGTTAAAGACATAAATTTTACCTTCGTAATGGATGCAGGCTAAAAGAAGTTATTGTCATTCTTTCATTCTTTTTTGAATTTATCGTATGTTTACGAGACAGTTTTATGGTCTCACTATTTTTTAAAGTAATGAAAATATTCATTTTTCATTTGTGCTGTTAAAACTCTATAAAATATCACCTTGGTATTAAATGCATCAGAGAGGGTGAATTGAGATGGAGCCTTTTATCTTATATTCGATTTAACCTCTCACTAATCAAAAAAGCACATTAATATTTTTAAAATAACAAACCAGAGTAAATAAAAAATTACACTGCTTCATAGAAATTAAGAAATTAATATAAAGTTTTATATATTCTATGATTTAAAAAATAGTTTTCTAACGTTTTAAAATTAAAAAAAGAATGGTAAATCTAGTATATTTTATTAAATGACGATTTAGTAATAAAATATTTTCAAATACATTTTTCATTTTACAAGCATATGCAAATGTATAAGGCTTGTAAAATCAAATTCATTTTTAAAAAATTTCTTATTACTTATATTTAAATAATACATTTAATTTCATTTTTAAAAAAAGAGTGTAAATATACAAGGAGTTTATAATAAAAAAAGGATATACTTTATTTTGAACTTTTTAAATTGGCAACAAAGTTAAATTCTAAATATCTGTTTTTGGTATTCATTTTTTCTTTGAATAATACAAATAAATAGTTTTCAGTGTTTTTTCTTACGTATACGCAACTCCAGGGTATGTTTTAAGGGAATAAAAAAAATCCACGTAATCACTAACAAAAAACAAAAGAAAAATTGCAGCTAAAATGATAAATAGTACAGATATCAGTAGAGTAACATTTCAACAATTTCACAAAATAAATGATTTGTAAATAAATGGCTTTGTAAATAAATGGTTTGTAAACAAAATGTTGTAAATGAAATTTTGTAAATAAAATTTTGTAAATAAATGGTTTCGTAAATAATAAATAAACTAAACAAACATATTTACAAGTTTCTTGATTTTTTATTACTACAGGTGCACAAATAAAATATTTCTATATTTACATTTATTGAATTAGATACTTAAATCATTAATAAAATATAACTCTAACTAATAAGGACTTGGGAAAAAGTCTAGCTTCGTCTATGTTATACATTTAATAAATATATTTGCTAAATAATATAGGTCACAGAAGATTTTTTTTACCCAGGCTAGGATAATTGTAAAAGAATTTAGCTACATTGCACTAGCGGGATTATATTATCCTAACTATACTAGTTCGACAAATGAAAGACCAAGCAGTTAACAGAAAATAGTGTACATCACATTAATGTAGGACTTGTTACTTCATGGTGCAAATTGGGAGGCGAGGGTAGTTTTCTTTTAATCTATACAAGGTGTTCAGTTGATGGACTATCAAAAGGTTATTAGTAGGTCTCAAAATAAGCAAAAACTGAAATGGAGCATGGTGTCGTAAACCATCTGAAGTAGGTGAAAATCCCTAAAATTGTACGCTAAGTCTACAAGGCTTTATTAAAGCCCATAATGCCCAAATATGAGTGATATTTAATCCTTATGTCAGCGGACCATGGAAATCTAAAACGAGGTTTAGTGCCAATGTCAGGTAAGTCAACTAACTGACTCTCCGACCCGCCACGAAGGCAGAGGGCTTTAAATCATAAGGCTGAATGATCAGACCGCCGCAACAGCAACATTGACGGGAACTGTTTTTGAGTCCTAAGGGCCATCACCGGACACGGTACAACCCTCCCCGAAAGAAGTACGTCCCGTAATCGATGGTAGGAGTCAGATTCCCCACCTATTTATGTGCCCTCCAGGGTAGCGAGATCCAATCACCATGCCGAAAGCATCTCATCCTCATTTCAAGGTGCCCCACGAGGGGCGTCAACATCAGGTAATCTATGCAAGATGTTCAGTTAATTGACTATCAAAGGATTATTAGTAAGTCTCAAGATGAACAAAAATTAAAATTGAGCATGGTTTCGCAAATTATCTTGAATAAGTGGAAATCTTTAAAAATGTACGCAAAGCCCAGAAGGCTTTATTAATGTGCATAATGCTCAAATACGAATGACATTTAATTCTTATGTCAGCCTGTCATGAAAATCTTAAAAGAGATTTAGTGTCAATCGGAGGGCAGTTATTCTGTGAGTACTCTATGATTATCGCTTGCACCTTATTTAGACCAAACTCCTGAATGGAGCAATGCCCCTAGTGTCTCTTCAGCAAGTGAAAAGAGCCATGCAGATTATACATGATGGTGTCCCTGTACATTTCTACCCGAACGTCTGAAGGATGTAGCGTATATAATGTTTCTCCAACACGTGAAAAGAGCCAGGCGGATTATACTTGGTGGTGTCCCTGCACATTTTTACTTGCTACCAAACGCCTGGATGGTGTAACATATCTAGTATTTCTGCAGCATTCGAAAAGAGCCATGCGGATTATACATCATGGTGCCCCTGCACATTTCTATCCCAATGCCTGAATGGTGTAACTTATCTAGTTTTTCTGCAACACGGGCAAAGAAGCATGTGGTTTATACACGACGGTGCTTCTGCAGAACTTTTCCCTCGATATTAAGGGTTGGAACTTTAATAGAGGCAACTATTTATTTACATGTAATACAAAAATAATTCATATCACCATGTTTTACAGTCCATCAATGAAGTCGCCAGTATTGTGTACAACCCGTTTTCAACGATGTGGAAGTAGCAGAACACCTGTAGCAGCGCCTGTTCTGTTGGTAGTTGGAATGGACCGTCTACTGCAGCAAGAATCTCTAGAACAGTTTTGAAGTGAATGCCACGAAGTGGCTCCTTCATCTTAGGAATTATGTCAAGGTCACAAGGGCTTAAATATGGGGACTATGGTGAAAGGTAAAGGTCTTCCCAGCAGTTCAGTAAGGCAAAGTTCTGTAAGGCAAAGCAGATTTCCCGCAAGCCTCTTGAAGCCCTAGATGACATTGTCGTGCTGTACGATCTATGGCACATTCAATTTCTATCCAACTTCGTTGTTCTTGTTTTGAAAACATCCTGACAACACTTACTTTATACCGCAATCTAATACTAGAATCAGTTCTTCGCGTCACTCCGCCAGCGCGTGACGTAGGAAGGACGATTTTTTTTTTTGGCTGAAAGGTAAGGTGGGTATGTATATATTCTGGGTCATTATATTCAAATATAGCTAAAGTATGGTATACGTGACATTCTTTGGTTTTGTTTCGCGGCATTTTTACAGCAGTGTTGCCACTATTAAAGTTCCACCCCCCGTACATACCAAATATGTGAAACTAGATGCGCGGAAGATATTGGATGACTTCGGCGTTCATCATGTCTTAATCCGCATTTATTTTGTTGATGGAATTACTTTATATTACACATTTATGTGAAGTCTATTGATACAACGAAGGATTTCATAGTGCAGGTTGTCTTCATTGCAGCAGATATCAAAAACATACCTGACATCTGCGTGCATGTGATGGAATTGTTTTTACGTCTTTGAATGACGTCAGTTATTATAAATCAGTTATACATATGTAAAAAAATAATAAAATTCTATTATTTTTATACATTCATTATCAATTCATTGCACACATGAGTTTATAACTCATTATTTATAGTTAAAGCTCCATTTCTTTGTTTGGCTAGTTTGCAACTATTAGTATTACTTAGAGTCTGTTTTTATAATTTGTTTACTAACTTTCGAAGCAAATCTGCACTCTTTTATAATCGTGATCAAAGAGTAGTTGTCATAATTAATATATATATATATATATATATATATATATATATATATATATATATATATAACTAATCTTTATAAATATTTATATTAGCATGATTAACCTTGATAATGATGTCTAATAAATACTGCAAAAAGAAATATAATTATATATAGTGATTGTGTATTGGAGGCCCTATTTAAGTTTTCATTCTTTATAACAAATAAAAAATTGTAATTTATTAATAAGTTGGTAATTGATGCAAGTACCGTATAATAAAACAATTTTTTTGAATGAGTATTTTTCGTAATAACATCAAATGAATAAAATATAAAATAACCGCGTAAATTATATAGATAAAAGATTGAGTTCAAAATAATTTTAAAACTTTAGAATACCTTTTTTGCCACCATTCAACATTTTGTTTGAAGAAACTTAAAACGATGCAAATATATTCAACACCAAATTTTATACTATCGTAGGATAAACAAATGTTCCTTAAAAAAATGCAATAAAGGCAGGAGATAAAATGTGACATTTGCTGCTGTTTGCAGTAAGGAAAAATAATGTGTTATAAGTTCTCAGTGTTATGTAAAGAAAGTGCGGAAAAAATATTTTCAAAAATATTTATTTTCTCTTTAAATTACAGAATAGTGTAGAAGTACATCTTCTGTATATTTTCTTGTCAAAATGGAATGTTATCAGAAATATAAATTCAAAATATAGGCAGATTCTTCTTTATATACTTCTATTTCCAAACTTTTCTAAATATATCTATTCCTCTACATGAATAGTAATTACATGAATTTTAATTGCACATTATTCTTAACATTATATTCCTATTTTATTTCTCCAGAAATATCTAAAAAAATTATTGATATACTATTTTCTCAGTAATTTTGAATTGAAAAATAAGTTTAAAATTTTGATAAAATTTAAAGACAAAAAATCGGAAAGATTGAGAATTTTAATAATTCGAAACTATCTTTTTACTACAGTACTTAGTTTAATTCTGTGTTAAAACGATACATATCATGGGGAACAGTATCATGGAGAAATGCTATTAAACAATTTATCATTTAATTTTAATTAGATTTCTTCAGCCATTTCAGTAATTTCTCCAAGATATTTATCATTAATAACTGCTGCATGCCAATGTAATTTTCTGAAATGGAATATCTATCCACTCACTCTTTCTTGAATAGTTATAACAGTTATGGTATTTAATCGGTAAATTAAAAGATCCTTGTAGGTTTAAAATTATACCTGGTTATACCTGGATAAAAATTTCAATAAATGCTATTTTAGAATTGTACATTGTGTACAATGATAATTTTTTTTCCAGATTCTCAGAAAAATAGTGTGAATAAAACATAAATGGATTATTTACTCCAAATATGAAATTTATGTCAGCGAAATATCGCCAGTTTGAAATTTTTAATCTTCTGAAATTCTTTCGCAAAGGTACTATTCATGTACTTCAACAAATTTAAATACGATCATCATTGTAATCCGGAAAGAGCAAACTTCTAGCGTTTTACCTCATATATAACAGATTAAAAATCAAAGAATTTGGTATTAAAAGATGAAACTATAATTTCGATCCCAATTACACTTGCGGATTTAAAATGTTAATGCAAGAAATAATGCAAAACACTAAATTCTATTAAAACAAATAGTTCAAAATGAAAAAAAAAGCGAGATACTCAAAGATCCCAAATTCTTTTACAAAGAATTTTAGTTGAATCTGGGAAACTCAAAAATTATGATTAAAAATTATCTAATCAGTTTAGATCATGAATATTATATATGAAATATTCTGACCTATTTCAAAGAAGACAAAAAAAAAGTAGAATAAAAGACATTCCTTTGGGCACAGATATATTTTTATCGGACAAATGACTAAATAAAAATCCCAATGAAAATCCTGGGTGACTGTTTTAATTTCACCATTGGGTGACTGTTCTAATTTCATAAAATATGATTTACGACGACATAGAATATGTAACATTCTAGGGCCTATTTAATTGTGGAAGAATGAATTCAGACTCAACATGCTTATTTGATCTCTCCTTAGAAATTGTTAACTTGCATTGTTGCATTTAAATATCATTCAGACACAAATGAAAATTGTAAATAAACGTTGCAAGGCTTCTTTTATAACATCCCCCATACTCTTCATCGCTGCACTTTTCCAGAACTTGAGAACTGATGCTCTTTAAACAAATTTTTGATCCGAGGTAAAAGATACGTGGAAGGGGAAGAGGGTTCAGCTAGTTGTAAAAGTGCCGATGTGTAAATATTCTGACGCGTAATTTTAATTCAAGAGACACCAATAAGCCAAGTGCGTTTACAATTTAACTTCCCGAAGGTTTTATTGCTTTCATCTCTTTGAAACGTGCACAAGTGTAAGGATTCGTAAATATTCTTCCTTGATGATTATAAGGACATGCTTAAGAATTTCCTTGTGTCCAAATCTTCTTCAAGTTTATAATGTTAGGAACCATACGATTTTCGGACTTTTCACTCAATGATATCTCAAAGGAACTGTACTTATTTTAAGTCTGCGTCTGCAGAGGTTAAAATAAATATTTGTAAAATAGCACTCAGTCTTCTAATTTAATAATATCCAAATTCTTTTTTGAAGAATTATTTTATTTTAGATACTGCATTAACTGATTGACTGAGAGAAATATCTTTATTTTAAATTTTTCTGAAAAAAAAGGCATTACGTATCACTTAACAATTTAAGACTAGAATTTCTTTTAGATTATCACATATCTGGGGATATTTCTTAAATTTAGAAACTGTTTTGAACAGTTCCTTAGGTCAACATCCAATTCATTTAATAAATTTCTAACGAACTAAGTTAATTATTCAAAACCCAACTACTCACAATACCAAATATTTAAGCCTTCTAGTTTCCTGAATATTTAGAGAAAATTTAATTCTGCTTAAGGATTATATTTGAAACCATAATATGGCATTGAGCTCTATGTCATAAACACCCGAAATTAATTTCGCATGGGATTCACTTGACAGTAACTGTAAATATAGAAAATATAGAAAATGATACAGCGATATTTATGGCATACTAAATCCTTATTTACTCCTTCAGTGTTTTGATAATGGATTTTCTCTGTTTATATTCCTGCAAAGATCAGTATCTTAACTACACACAAAGACTTTAGATCCAAGGAGTAATTTAAATCGGATTTTTCACTATAAAAGCTTGTTAAAATGAATCCTGCTGTCGCAGTGCAGTCCCGAGAAGGGATTTCCTAAAACGCAACAGGTGGCAGAAACAGATGCAGTCCCTTGAGAAGCGATGTCAAGATTACAGCGATAAATCATGAACGATCCTGTATAAATATAGCAATTTATAGGGTAGGGACAACAACAGTTTTCGTTGCCTTTCGTAGTGATCTTTGCTTTTTCTAATTTGATCTAAAAAAAGGAATAAGGTTATATGTAATAATTGACGCTTCTAGATTTAAATCCTAGGTTTAAAATTTTTCAAAAATGTAAAATAGAAAATAAGCATGGAAATGCAATTCAACTGTCAATACGACTTTTGTTATTTGGCAGGAGAAATAAGAAAAAAAAGTTATAATAACAATTACTACACATCGATTATTAAATGCATTATTCTATAATCATTTTTGTGCAGATTATTAATATTATATTTATTTAAAGGTTAAATAAAAACATATGTTGTAAAAAATGAACATCCCTAAGATTAACTGCCGCTAATATGAAAGTATTGTTTACTTTTTATATCATTACCGTTCTTTAACCCTTAGTAGCCTGATTTACGAAAGTGATTTATTTTTAATATTACTGTGTTTGCTTGAGGGTCTAGATGAAGGGAAAAATAGCCAAAGAATTAGTAGGTAGGTTTTATGTAGGGCGGAATGCCTGAAGTATCAAAATTGATACTCACAAAAATAGCACTAGTTTCTTCAAGTAAAACATGCACTCGCAAAAAATAATTATATCATAGCGAAAATAATATATTCACTTACCTCAAAAGTATTTATATTCTTCAGAAAAAGAAAATATATCAAATTTGTATTCAACAAAATTTTTAGTAAAATGTGTTTACTTGTTCACTTTGCCGCGCAAGTAATATGTCATAGATAAAATAAAACAATAATGACATTTGATTTTTTTTTAATTTCGTTGGAAAGAATATTATACAACAGTAAAATACGTACAGCCAACCTATAAAAAAAACTAATAGTAATGTGAACATTCGGTTTAAAAGATTGGTATCAAAATTGATACTCTAGGTCATTAAGGGTTAAGACATAACCAATTTCTTATTGTTATTCCCAGCTTATTTGAAAAACAGTTTACTTCGTAAACTAATAAAAGACAGTTCATAATAATAATATGGGTTTGAATTTTTTTTTGAAAGCTGAAATTTATATACTCTTTAAATACATTTACTTTTAAATCATTAATTTGAAATGTATTTGAGCATATGTTTTTTTTTCTCACGTTGCCATCATTAAATTCTTAATTATATCTTAATGTCAATAAAGAAAAGGAACATATAATTTACAGAAAAAAAATATATTTGATTAAAGTATATGAACATAAACAGTATCTAACATTAAAAACTTTCGTATAAAAATAATGTTTTCATTTTTTGATAAAGCAAATAACTCCATTTGAAAAGCAGAAAATGGATTTTATTTAAGTATTTTTATAGATATATGTCGAATATTGTTGTAAACGAGACTACATCTAATATTGTGTTGCCCAGTTGGTAGTATACCTGTTTAAAATTTGTTTTCTTGTCTTTCCATCAAGTTCGAAACTAGGACAGTCCCATTAACGGCCGAATTAGCGATATCGTGCTCCTATAAGAAAACATTCGACCACGGAGTATGTAGAAGAAGGGCAGAGGAATGGACCTACATCACAGACTCGACGGGACGATCCTACGGACTGAGAGTTAATGTTCAAAATGTATCCCTCCCTCTGATCAATCTGCGATCTTTGGTCATTTCCCTCGAAATTGAATGAGATGGGGAGGATGTTGGGAATATTACATCTAATATTTTAACTGCCCAGTTGGCAGCACCTGTTTAAAATTACTTTTTTGGGGGAGGGGAATAAAGTGATTTCGGTTAATACTTTTCAGTCTAATTAATAAATATACCCTACAAATTAACAAATGCTAAGATTGTAGTAAATACTACGATTTAGGATTTAAGATGTTTTACAGTCAAACATTTAAAAGATCTTATGTCAGAAATATTCATTTTCTTCTGAGAATTTTCCGAAAAGCACTGCTCATTGTATTTCAATGTGTTTCGCATATTAGTTCGTGGTTAAAAAAATTAAAATCTGACAAAAAATCTACCGGTATAATATACCTCAAATTCAATTATGAAATACTTAAAACGCTGAGCTCCAGTTCGACATTGCCTTCCTTTTCGTTTAATCTGTAGCCTTCTTCTTAGGTTCTCGATCATCAGATTCATCTTGTTATCATGCAAGATGTTTATTGTTGGGTTTTAATGAAACCCTTTAAAATAACTAGGCAAGAAAAATTTAGAGACATTTATTAATAGGATGTAATTTTCTTGCTTTATACTGTATTTTAAAATGTCAGTTATCGGTGAATATCCTGGTATGTACAAAATATTTAATGTCTTTACCAGAAATACACAGGGGATGTCCAAAATAAGGAAAACCCATATAAAAGAAATATTTTGCACCTAATAAGGTATGGGAGCACCTTTGGCAGTAAACCCCGCTTGAATTCAAGTTCTGTATGACGGTAAATGGTATGTTTAGTCATTCCTTATGAAGAAATTGCTCTACTCCCGGAGAGACGCAGGAGCAGAATAAAGGGGCGTCAGTCTTTCTTCCAAAACTGATCACAGTGGCTCTATGATGTTCAAGTTCAGTGACTGGACAGAGCTCGGAAAGTGTATAACTGAGTCCTCATGATCATCCTGAAACAACGATTGAACATTTCGAATACGGTGAATCGGTGAATTTTCATCTTGACAGGTGCTATCTCCAGACGGAAACAATGTCTGTGATGTATGTAGAATACAGTAGGCCAGCAAAGGGTGACACAGCCATAGCTAGTGATCTGTCCATATAAGGTGACAAGGGTCTTACTCCAAACCACGAGATGAGGCCTCAAACTATTACGGAACCACCCCCATGTTTCATGCCAAAAGAAACACTATTTGTTGTAAGCTTCTGCGGCGGTTTATCAAGCGTAAATCCGTCCTGTGGTGGGGAATAGGAAGAAATTGGATTAATCTGAACGCAAGACATGTTTCCATTCATCTGCAGTCTATGTCTAAAGGTCCTTTCAAAGAGATTTGAGAATCATAGCTCTGCCCCTAATATTTTGTTTACACAATTCCCTTCGAACTGTATGGGTCGACACTGGATTCTGTAGATATTCATTCAGCTTAACAGTTACTTTTGCTGCTGTCATCTTCCTACTGATTGTCACAATCCTCCTTAATGTCCATCTGATTCTCGCAATAGTTTGAGTTTTCTTCCACAATTCATTCTATCAGATAGTGTTTTAACAAGATCGTTTTGTGCTATCATGGCTTTCAATGCAGTACCTATTGATACCTCTAACAACTGTACCCCTGCGGTTAACGATGCACCAACCAGACGGAATCATACTAGCTGCCTTCTTTGGAACTCTGACAAGTCTCTCGTTTTAGCATCACCCGAAACGAAACTAAGCAGATAATGATGTACAATACACTCACACACACTCTAATACAAAACTCTCTCTCGCATGCAATGTAATACAAAAAAATGGTAGTTACGTATTTAACTTAGTCCTATACTATCACAAATGAAAGTTAAAATTTTCAACGTGTCTTTTCTATTATTTTAGACTATCCCTGAAGTTAAATTGCAAAAGAGAAGCAAGTAATCTTCAAAAAGGCAAGAATTTCAACAAATGTATTTTATATTAATAAATTAAATTTCTTTTCTTTTATTTCTAGTGGTAAAATAAAAAATTTATCACCAATATTTTCATACTTAAAATCTATTTCTGAGGTGACTCTTAGATTAATAGTTTTGAATATATTTTATATTGATTCAGATTCTGCCAACCATAATTTTTACATCGAGGCAAATATATAGCAGTTAAAAGTTCTAAGCTCAGAATCGAATATAACGGGAATCAGATGTCTTTTTTGTCAGGAATTTTTCTTGTGAATCTGTGTAATCCTCTGGAAATAAACTTCGAAAGAAAAGCTCAAAAAAGAAAAAAAAAGTCTACTACACGGGAAAACTGAAAATAGTAATAATACCTCTTTAGGGCGTTGGACATAAAAATATTGATTTCAAGGCTGAAAAAGGAATACTCTGAAAAACCAGCTAGAAAAATTGATACATAAATAAATTCGATTTATAATAATTCCCATATTACAGATTAAAATACTATTATTATTATTTTTTTCTTTTTTGTCTTCGAAATGTAAAAAAAAGTATTGCAAAATTCAAAACACTCGAGATTTTGACGAATCTAAAAGTTTTAGATCTCTCTTAGTTAAGAAAACAAATTTTTGGGCAATGTCTGTCTATCTATCTGACTGTGACAATATCTAGATAAATTTAAGTGAACAAAATTTGGTTTTTACCCCACATTTCTTGATTTTTTTTAAATTAAAAAAAATTAAGAGTATTAAAATGGCCATTGATTTAGTCATAAATGTGTGTAAATAAATACAAAATAAATATGCAAAATAAATGTGCTGCCAAATTTTTTATTGCTTTCAACTTTTATATGGAATTTATAAGGATTAAGAGTCAAGAAATATAAATTTCGTATTAAACATACATCAATAATTCATAAATTCACAATATAACTTCTTTTTGGTAGTCAAATATAGCTCACAAGAAAAATAAAAGAAATGTTTGTTCAATAAATATTTTTTTTTTACTTGAATAAATATTTGCAGAAAATATTTTAGATATCAATTATAATTCAAAAATTCTTTGAAAATTCTAAGAAACCTTTGCAATTCTAAGTAGTTAGACTTATTGGATACTCGGGATTGGATTATGTCATATCCTATCCGGAAAGCGATCTACTTAAAGTGAGTAAACTTCAAATATTTGAAGTTTACTGATGTTTCTTTACCCTTGAAAGTCAGATCATAGTCATTTAGCTCTTAGAGTTAGCATATCTTACATATTCGATTACCAGTAATTACTACTTAGATCATATAGGGTGTTTATAACGCATGACTGAACTGCTATCCGTTGTGATATCTGATTGTTCACTTCTAATAAGCTGTCAAGTTTAACTATTATACTTAGCTGAATGCAACTCATATCACTTCAAGACATTTGCAAAGTCACATACCGGAATTATAAATTATTATCATCTCGGTCATTAATAGTACATAGATAAGTTGGGGAATATTTCAGAGAATAGGAAATTAGTTCTCCTGTACTTATAAAGAAAAAACTAAATTACAATAAATATTTGATCAGATTTTTAGATTTGATATACATATTGAGTGTAAATATATATTATATATATATATATTACGTCCAAAGCTCGAAGTACGGCCAGTTCGTGAATTGGCTGGCCAATTCGCGAACTGGCCAAGAGGTTTGGGCAAAGTCCGAAGTACTCGCAATTAATATTGTATTTACTACTTTGGCTGACCATTTCGCGAAGTGGCCAAAGCCCGATGTGATAATCAATACTTATAAATAAAACTCAATGTGTGTGTGTGTGTTGGCTCTCTACAGACCAAACCATTTGACATACAGTTATCAAATTAGGTATATATATATATATATATATATATATACCTTGGAGGTCGGGAATGTACACCATGGAGCGATTTTTTTTAAATTTTTAATTAGAATTTTAATTAAAAATTAAGCGTATATTTCGGCATTTTGTCGCTATAACCAGAAAATAATACGTCACAAAATCGATTTTTGCATCAAATTAAAGCTCAAAAAATTATTCTTTTTAATGATACCAATATTTTAATTTATAAATTATGCTTAGATTTTTAACAAATTTTTAAAGAAATATTTTAACCATATTTTTCAATAATATATTTCGCTCAAAATGAAAATGAAATTTAATCTGCACGAGCACGTCAAATTAAAAAAAAAGCTTTTATCAACGTGTTGACATCACATTGATAGAAGTTTAAATTAAAAAATAAATCCACTATTATTGCAAATTTAATAAATGAAATTGTAATTGTTGGCTGGTGTCTGTATAAAATAAAAAAAAAATGAAATAAGATATTTTCTGAAAAGTAAAAGGAGGAAAAGTTTTCTATGAGCTTTGACAATACTTATAATATTAATTATATAAAACAATTTAATTTAAGGCAAACGTAGTTAATATACTTATAATCATTCTAATCAGCGACCATCAGATAATTTGGGGTATACATTTGCTAACAAAATGGTCTAAAGGAACTAAATAATTATATTTAATTAGCCTTAATCAATAAATGTTCCGATGAATCAGAAATTTTATATTTTTACATAGGTTCTCTGCCATTTGAATCATATTTGACAAAATATTCTTGAGATACCAATATTTTAAATAAAAATTGTTGAACTCTATCCAACTAAATCAATCACTAAAACTGACTGATTTATGAAATTTCAATAACACTCTTCTATAAAAACCGGTGATTATAGGCGATATACTTCACCGACTGTCTCAATGAAGATACGCTTATATTCTGCCAGGATTTCTGGACAGTGATTATGAAAATGTTTATTGTTCTAAAACTGATGCATAAAAACTTTATAAATCGGTCAGATTCATCGTAGAAGATAGAGACGTTTATTTATTTATTTAAAAGTTGAAGTGTCAAGAGTATTTCGCAGATTATGATTCCTTGGGACCAAAGGACTGTGTAAAATTTAAGATTCGTAATGTTTTCATAAGTTCATTTATTGACTGAGATAAAATAAAATATTTTTATTTGCATCATTTAAATCTTTTGAAAGTAAAAAATTAATTTTACGATGAATCAGAATAATTTTTGTTGAATAATTTTTTAAAGATATTATATAAATTATTCTGCAGTGCACATATAATTTCACTGCCGAACGACTCTGATTTCAATTTTCATATTTAAAAAAAGACATGGTTAGCTTCAATATAAAAAGCTTTTATATTGATTGCAGTTTAACATTTCCACTTTAATTTAATGTAGACATTTTATGGATACTGACAGAACATTAGAGAAAATAGTACAATGAACAGAACTGTTTAAGGCCTACATAAAAGTATGACTGAATCATATAACTACCAAAATATGAAGCTCAAAAATATTTTGCAGAAAAGCTACTAAGAGAACAAATTACATTATTTCAAACTTTTAGCGAACATTAATACTGGCGAACCGACTGGTCGCCAAAGGTGGCTAGTGGTAAATAAATATAATGACATTTATGTATAAAATATAAATAAGGTCATGTTGTGGGTGAAATTCGACAGATGGCGCCAACAAAGAAATGTCTTTAAATGATATAAATAACAAAACTATATTTCCTTCATATTTTCTATATTTCGAAGAAATTCCTATATTTTCCTATATTTCCTATATTTCAAAACTATATTTCCTTATATTTGCTATTTGTCTTTGCAAAAAATTTCATATTTTTTGAAGCGATATTTCGGGAGACAATGTGATCTGGGATCTTTAGCATTAGGTCCATGGAGCAGAAAAAGAATAAGGATCACCCTTAATTTTAATTGAAAACTGAATACTCAATTTGCCTTTGTATTCATACATGATACGCAACGCCTTTGCTCAAGATATAATTCGTTCATTTTGACGGGCACTAATCTAATCCCCATGCTATCACGTTGTTACAGCATATACGTTCACTGAATAATTTCTATTATGACTTTAGTATGAGAACAGAATAACACGAGATCATATTTTTATATATTACAAGCTTATTTTTAATTGAGAGGTGTCAATTATATTTGAACACGTTTCTGAAAGAATTATACTTAAAAAAGAACAGTGCACAGAAGTACTCATGTTTAAATACTTCATTTTTAACAGTGTATAAAACAATCTGCTCTTGATTTCTTTCTTCCTACTTTGGCCGAGCGTTCCAAGCCACTTCGCGAATTGACCGGCCAAAGCCCGAAATCAAGAAACGATCGGACATTGGCCGTTAAGTTTACAGCAACGTTGGCAGTTCGCGAATTGGCCGACTTCGGACTTTGACCGTAACATATATAATTTTTCATCTTATTGTTGCAGTATTAGTTCGCATGAAAAAAACATTATGATTTATAAATTTACTAGCCGCCTTTGGCGACCAGCCGGTTCGCCAGTATTACCGCTCGCTACAATTTTCAATTAAATATTTTAAGTAACTGGTCTCTTAAAGGATTATCAAACAAAACATTTTTAATCTTCAAATTTTGATAGTCATACCAAAATTATATTGTTTAGATCGTTTCGTTCAATTTACTATATATATTTTGCTAATTTGTTGCCATTTCCGGTAAAACTTCAACTTTAATTTAAAGTGAAAATGACGAAATTGCAATTAATATTAAGATATTTTTTAATAAAACCAAGCGTTTTATTTTATTAATCATCTTTATTGTTATTTATTAATTATTATTGTTATTGAATATGAGTATTGCAAACAGAATCGCTCGGTATTTAAGTCTTATGTTAACTACAAAATATTTTTCATAGTTTATGTAATATCTCAAACAATAATTCAACAAAAATTTCTGAAATTCAGTATAAAATTCAGTTTTTAGTTTTGCTTTCAAAAGGATTGAAATGAAATCAATAATAATATTTTGTTCCTGCTTATAAATATATTTCAAAAATTATGAAGTATAAATTTAATGCAGTAAGGAATCATATTCTGATAAATATTCTGGACACACCAAATTTTAAATAAATGAATGAATGTTTCTATTTTCCACAATCAACTAAGACTTATTTATGAAGTCTTAAATGTTAAAAATTTAGAAAAACTCTCCATTTTCATAATCTTAGGCCAATTAATCTTGAGAAACCTGCGCGCTTATTGGCATATTTTCTTTGAAACGATCGATGAAAATTCTAAAATTATCCTTTTTTTATTGAATAGTGATATTCAAATCTTCATAAATCAGTCAGTTTAAGTGATTTGAAATTAACTCTTAAAAGTCAGTGATTTAGTTGATTGGAAATTAACTCTATGACCACCATAAAATCTGTGCTTTCTCTTGCGGTGTATGCATTTTCCTTAATATCCGATCGAATAAAACATCACATACAAAAGTACTACATAAAATAAACACATCAAAAGTAAACATTTCAATAGTTGCCAAAAACAAAAGAGAGAAAAATGCAATTAATAAGCAGACGATATTTAGAAAAGTACAGATATTTAGACTGGAAAATGAAATTGTTTGAAATTAAAAACACGCGCAGACGATATTTACAAAAGTAAAAATATTCAAACCTGAAAAGGAAAATATATGAGTTATTCCATCAATAAATGCCATAAGTTTGTTTACATATTCATTATTTTATGAGTCATTAAATATCAAAATGGACCCGGGACTGAATAAACATCCTGTATAGAGAGTGTAAAAGATCATAAAATAATTTTTCTTGAATTTATTTTTTAGAAAAAAATAATATTTCATATTTGTTTCATTTCTTACAGACACTTGCCGAAAATTATAATTTTGCAGATTTCATTTCCAAAAAGATTTAATTTATTTTCAGTTAGAGCTTTAATCAATGTGATGGCAACACTTTGAAAAAAGCTATTTTTTTCTCCTGAATGCGAAACGTGCTTAATCCTGATTTTTATTTTTGACGAAAAAAATTATTGAAAAACATAGTTAAAATATTTATTTAAAAATTCTTTAAAAAAAGAAATTTAATTTTAAGATTAAAACAGTAGTATCATTTAAAAGATAAATTTTTTATCTTTAACTTTATGTAAAAATCGTTTTTGTGCGGTAATATTTTCGGCAGTTATAGCAGAAACACGTCAAAATTTCACTTAATTTTTAAATAAATAAAATTCTAGTTAAAAATTCGAAAAAATTATCCCCAGTTGCACATTCCCGGCCTAAAAGGTATACACGTGCCAAATTTGGTAGCTGTAGGTTGAATGGTCTATTCTGTAGAGCGCCAACACACGCACACACACACACACACACATTGAGCTTTATTATAAGTATAGATATAGATATAGATAAATTTTTTTTTATCTATTTTTTTCTCGAGATTAATGAAAAATACAAATTTTAACATGACTAAAACAAGCTCACGTTTCTGAAAATTGAATTATAAATACCAAAATACCTAATTTAGATTTTGGAAGTATAATCAATTTTAAAATTTAATTTGAATTATCATGGTACGACCTTAAAAATGATTAATTCCTGCTTGTAATTTATCATAGTTTAAAATCTCTCAGAAAAACCTAAAATGTCATTGGAGAATTTAATAATTATGTTGTTGCCTTATCAACAGATCCATAGATGATGATGCAATGTGTGTCTATGGATCCGTTCATAAGGCAAAGGTTTATACTTGAGGAGGGCAAATTAAGGCAAAGAGGGTTTATACTAGATAAGTCAAAGGGGAGGGCTTTTTTTTTTTTTTAAATGAAATCAGAATTTATTTGAGACTGCAGCTGGATGAAGATTTGTTTGTCACTTCTAAAATAATTTCTTCCTTTTCATAAAACTTCTATTTTAGAACAAATTGAATTCTGTATATTTATTTAAATGATGATAATAATTACTGTAATATTATGAAAACATTTCCTTACGTAATATAAAAATAATTTAAATAAGATTATTTACATTTTATTGAGAAAATAATTGTTTAGAAAGATAAAACGTTTAAAACTTTGTTTCAAAGAAAGCGTCAAAAGCTCTGTGTGTTGATGGGAAAAAATTCTTCTTGAAATAAAGGGTAAAACTAGCCTGATATTCAGTATTTTATATTGCCTACTTTTAACAGCACTCTAACGAATTGTTAGAATCTGTTAACCCTTCTTTGAATGATTTTCTTTTTTTGTGAAATAATTTAGGGTAAACAATTTATATAGGGTAATTTATATAAGGAATTATTTAGGGTAAATGTATAATTAATTTAGGTGAAATAATTAAAACAGTATTATGAAAATATCCATCATCATCCAATTTTACATTTTAAGCTCAGTACAAAATAAATAAAATAATAATATATCTGTCTATCATTTTTATTCCTGATGATAATTAAAAAACAATTATTAATTTTACATATACAAAAATTAATTATACATTTACTTCATGAGATTGTATAGTACCTTTAAATTTAGGGTATCTGAATGACCCACCTACTTTTGGCCAATTTTCAGCCAATGACCATCTCTTCTAAATTTCTCTACAAAAATAACATAATAACATAAAATAAACATATATTAAAGAAAACATTTTCATCATAAATTAGAAAAGAAACAACCTCATAGTGATAGAAACTTGTCACATGGTTTTGGAAAGTTTATTTAGGATATTCGATATAAATTAAATTGAAAAAAAATAGAAACACAAAAAACAATTTTTTACACTCATTATCGCTTTTATTAGCAAATAAATCTCAGGTTAGTTATAAAAAAATATTCAAGAAATCTCACATTTCTTCCAACCATAACAAACAGCTGAATGACAAGCTCACACCCGCTATAATAATTGTAACATTTGATTTTTTTTATAGCAACGTTCCTTATTATGCAATAGTCGTGAAAAAAGTTGTCATCAACAATCAATTTATAGTACACCATTTTTGAGTACACTTTTTTTTTTCATTAAATGTTATGATGGAAATTGTCATCATCACGCAAAGAAGGGTTAAAATCAAGCTGCATTATATACATTGGAATTTACCAAACGTGCACCAACTCCCAGAATATTTCAGCAATAGCGAACTTGTGGTCGAATTGTTTGCTGTTATGTATTTATTACTTTCAACTATCGTCACGTATACAATAGAGCGATACAATTAATTTCTGATTTCGTCACATAAAAGCACTACTTCCCAAGAATAAATTCTTAAACTCGGAGGTGTCACCAAGAGTAACGAGCAAGTCGTATAGCTTTCTGCCCATGAATATAATAGAACATGCTTATTGCCATTATTTAGAGGTTCCATTAACTAGAATGCTAATAATGCATGGTTCTGGCCTCATCTGTCAAGACATTTGACGGTTCACTTCTGATAAACTGTCAGACTTAACTATTACGCTTAGAAGATTGTCTGAATATCACTACAAGACATTTGGTATGACGCTAACCAAAATTCTTATCAATTATGCATATCCTGCATCTGTCAGCATTTGTAAGACTCATAAAGTCTGTATTAAATATGTAATAACTTTAAGGGACCGCATCAAGTTAGAAATTTGTATATTCTTTTTATGATTAAATATTAACTTGAATTCACAGTCTTTGTTGTATATAAATACATTCGCTTTTATTATCAGCTATAAATTTAATTATATAATGAAAATAATTGTAATGTATTAAAAATTTAATTTTTGTCTGCATTAGATTTGAAAGTCAGTGTGAAATTTGTATTTAAATTTATATGCTTAGGTATGGTAAAAATTGTAATTAGGCTCTTAAGATTTGGAATCTTAGGATCTTAGTATTAGGAAGTCTAGGATTTATAATTAGGATCTTAGTATTAGGAAGTCTAGGATTTATAATTAGGATCTTTGCATTATGAATCCTAGGTATATAATTATATCCTACATATAAATAATAAGATTTATAGAGTTTAAATTGGAATTTCTTTAAAGTCATTTATTTATAGTTTCTGAAAAATTATAGCATTATAAAATTTCTAAAATTATTTCATAAAATTCACTAATCAGAAACTTTTCCTGAAATGTATAATTTTTTTCTATGATTTCAATTATTAACTTCTAAAACTAATTCATTCACATTATAAAACATATGTGCAGCCTTTTGGGTAACTAAGAAAATATTCCTTGGAATTTATAATAAATTTTCGAATCAAAAATATTGAAAATAAAGCATACAGTAAGAAAGAGATTGCCTATAAAAATGACCAAATAACGAAACTTTTACTATATATATTTTTTATGTTTTGTATCGTTTTTTTTTTTGTTATTAATTATATTTCTACAGAGATACCAAATTAAGTAAAAACAAGATTTTAAAAGTACGCTTTTATTAATGTACTAAAAAATAGAGTTTTACTATCAATCTCTAATTTTCAGTCTAATCTGTTATTCGTGGCCATAAAAAAGAACCTCTCAAATCAATTTTGTCCCAGGTTTAATACCAAATAGTTCCTCCTTTTATAATAATAACATTAAAATAAAAGAAAATGTAAAAATTAAAATGAAATCGATGATCGCAAATTTCAAGGTATCATGTGACAACCTTATTATTTTTAAGTTATTATTTGTCTTAATTAATTTAATTCCTTGACCAGTTTAAACAAGTTTGAAACAATCACGAGACTTCTTTATCGGTCTCTATCCCTCTCTTTCTCTCTCATATTATAGTTAGCAATATATATATATATATATATATATATATATATATATATATAATTTCTTAAACTTTCTTTTTCAATTTTTCTAGCTGCCAAACAAAGTTTTGGAGCTCAACCGATTTAGAGATTAAATAATAGTTATGGTGTCATAGTTCTACGCCAACCTTTTAAAAACGCATCTGCTGTCAAAGAAGCATACATAATATTAAAGCAATACTAGTAAAAGCAGGTCAACCATTTTAAAACGCATCAGCTTTCAAAGAAGCATACATAATAATAATGCCATACTGGTAAAAGCAGGAAAAAAATATATGCGATTAAAAGGTGATGATGAAAATTGCCATTTATGCTTATTTATTGCCTACGCGATTTCGAGCTCCAAAACAACATCATGTTCTCACATGATAATAACAATTAATTAATTGGTAGTTTTTTGAAAATATTAAAATAGTTTGATGTGAGAAGGCGTAAGAATTCAAAATCATCACATTAAGCAGTGTTGATTAAAAGATTAGAAAATCCATTTTCATGAAAATGAAACAAATAAAATAGAGTAGTACATAAAAATGTCAGATACTATTAAATTATGTTTACTATTCAGGATAAGATCAAACAGTTGATTTCAGCAGACATGGTGCCATTTATCTCACAGTTTAAAGCTGATAAAATTACCCAGATGTTGACTCCCAGTGGAATTTATAAAATTTGGAAAAAAATAATTTGGCTCAGTAGTTTCGAAATGAAAATATAAGATTGAAGTATTTTTGATAATGTATAACAATTGTAATATTAAGTATAATTTTTTATCCCATTGCTTATTAAGGCCGTAGTTTGATATAACACTTAGGGTGTCTATTCTAATTGCAGCCCAATGGTTAATTTCTAAATTCTTAGATATATGCATGCATTTACTATTGGAAAATGCTTTGAATGAAGTAAACAATTATGTAATATTTTTTTTCATTCAATCCATATACAATTGAAAAAATACCCAAATCAAAACTCTTGCAGTGTCGGGGGATTCTATTAGTCGTATTTAATGAAACAGTATTCATGCACAAATATTTTAAATAATATCTTCCAGTTTCCGCTGATTAAAATTGGCCGAGTTATGAATCTTTGAATTTTATTATTTTAAGTCAATTCCTTATTTGAGAAAGTGATATCCTTCGGGAAGATCCAATGGCGGGTTTTCCTGGAGACGGTTGTAGAAATGAAATAAAAATTAAAAATTCTTAAAATAATTCGTGCGAGCTGTCGATTGTTGTTGCATTGTCAAAAAAGGTAAGTGAAGCTATATGCATTCATTTTCTCATGTATATAATTTCATACTCTTAAATTGTTAGCATTTACTTTTGTAAATACTTTGAACAATGAAAGTGGGTAAGAATTCTCGCTTTTGTCCGTCGTTAACAAGGAGTAATATGAAATTTAAGCCAGCAGCAAGAAGTGAATGCAATATGATGGAATGGAATCTCCTATAACTGAAGTGGATTATTAAAACCGCCATCGCAAGATCTTATTTTTGATTGTATTGTAAGCAAATGTTCTATTCTATTGTATGCAAATTCAGAATTTTTTTTAAAGCTAATTTCAGTTGCGAGTTTTAGAAATTTCCGTTCTTTTAAGAGACAGAATTCTATTAATACATATCGGAAATGATTACACCAAACTAATGAAAGACAACCAGCTTTATATTATTTTCTACTCTTACTAAATATGAAAGTGCTTTTACAAGATTATTATTTTTTTATCATTGAGAATTCGAAGAAAATAAGCTTTTTTTCATTGGCAAATTCTTTAATCTTTAATGTCCTCTCTCAAGAAAGTTATTAGCGAAGAAAATATATATTTTTTAATATTTTCTAATCTTTATTGCTTAGAACAGCAGTTGGTAATTTGAAGCTCGGGAGCCATATATAGTTGCTCGAACATAAACCAACTATTTTAAAGGGAAAAGCTTTAATTAGTAGTGGGAGGTTCATTATTTTAGGATTATTTATAATTTTTAAAAAAAGACAACTGGTTTTTTTTAATATGAACAAGTAGATATTTTTTTATGTTGATTATTTTCTATTTTTTGATATTAATTTCTACATCATTGTTTTAAATATCATGGAATATTGAAAAAGGTTGATTTTCTCTGAGATTTATAACTAGAGAGAGCATGGAATCAAATTAAATCCTTCAATTAGTTGATAATACATTTCGGGAAACATCAAAACATAATTGTGTCATTGAGATTATATAATTATAAGATTTAGAACTCTAGCACTTTATGAAACAAGATAAGTTAAATAAGCGGTTATAAAAATTTAATTAATTCTACTCGCATAACAATGATATCGATCTTGCAAATTTTAGTGATTTCTTTGTGGTGTATTGTATCATACATAATAAAAATGAAGCGATTTTATACTTGAAAAACGCATGATTCTGAATCAAATCACTTCTTGCCATCTTATGGTAAAATACATGTTTTGAATTTGTGTGTAATGTTATTATTTTTTTTTTCCTTCAGATTTCTTTGTTTAAGACAGTAATGGATTTTTTATCTTTTCAATTTCAATATAGATATTTTTAATAAAACTCAGTCTTAAATCTCAAAGCTGATTAATATCAATGAAAATAAATTCTTCCTTTTAACCCTTTGTCACTTACAAGAAATCATCAATTTCTAAAATAAAAAGTTTTAGTGAGAAATATTATATTGTGTGTATATGTGTGATTGAGTGTGTGAATATGCATGTATGTAAATATAAGGAAGTGAAAAGATATTATTTCTAAGATGCTTTTAAATTAAATTTATTTATATTGATTTGAAATCAATAACTTATCAAGAGTAGTGATGGATTTCCAAAACGCAATTTCCACAATTTTTGAAGCTAAATAGGATTATTAAGTCCATTTCTTTGTTAGTAAATCCTTCAATATTTTCGGTGAATTCAAGAGATTTTACCAAACGAATTTTTTAAATCATTATAACATTTAGTGCATTTTCCGCTTGAATTTACTTCTTTTATAATAGAATGCGTGAGAGGAAAAAGAACAATCCAGTCATAGCTGCACAGTTATGCTCCTTAATTCGGAAACTGCGCCACGTACAAAAAAAGCTATTTCGCCATCCCGCTTAGCACCTCTTAAGAATGGATCTTCAGCACTTTTATTTGACGTAACTTCATTTTCGTTTTTTTTGTATATATAGTTGTAAATGCTGATTAAACTGATTATTTTTTTCATATTATCCAACACCAAAAATTCAATAGCATTGTATCAGATCTCAGCCGAGACAAACATTTTTGTATGTATACATTCTAATATACGAGCTGCTGCCAGACGACTATTAACAAAGTTTTCCTTATTTTGCATCCACATAAACGTTTT
>JAPMOR010041600.1:34528-49505 GCA_026543865.1 Argiope aurantia | reverse complement strand
TATATATATATATATATATATATATATATATACCCTTCGATACCTTTCCTAGCTGTTTCGTGTTGATTCCCGTTTTCTTCTTTGTCCTTCGGGTGATAACTTCTTTTGATCTTGAACTGCATTAGCAGGCAGGACAATCGGGTACATGGCGGACACTCACGACAAGTAACAATCTTTTTTTTTATCATTTTCTAATAACCCTAAAAGCAAAAAAATGATGCCCCAAAAGCGACAAATCGCCAATTTTCTGCCATTGTGTTTTGTATCTTCCAAAACCGGAAACTAAACCATCTTCATGTTCATGATAATAAGAAAATATTTAAATTTGACATAAAAAGCATGTTCGTATCAATTATTTCAATTTATAATTTAAAATTAATTATAAAGATAAAATGGCGTTTAACAAAAATAATTTGAAGAATAGTTTAACATTTTTCAAACTATTGGAGGAGGGTCATGGAATCTGGAATCATGCAATCCATTCTAATTGTTAAAACAAAAATCGTTTATCAATTTATTCTTTTCATTATATGATAAGTTATTCGTATTAGAAATACAATATTTCAGACAACAATTTTTTTAGCCTGCTGAATCAAGCACCTTTTCCAGAAGTTAGAATGAACAAACCAAACTATTGATTGGTTCATTTTTGTAAAATAAGAAACTACTTATGTTTACAGAAATGAACCAATCAACATTCATGTTCTTATTTTTCACGTGTTCATGTTTCTACATTTTTCTCGTTTTTTGTTTTGTTTTGTTTTTTGAAGCAATACTTCCATGAAGAAGGATTTAAATTTTATTCTTTAGAAATTTTATTTTATTTTGTTAATTAATCAGAGTTTGATATCAATTATTTGAGCATGCTTACATTAGTTTCTTAATTATATCCACATTCATTCACATATTACAATGGTTAAATACCTTAGACGCTTCCAAATCTTTATATTTTCAAATGAAATACAGTCATCTAAATGTTAGGTTTAAACATCAAATATAAGAAACATATTACAGTTTTCCTGAAACCAATATTCAATTAACATTTAATTGAAATTAAAATAAAGCTAAATTTTTTGATTGAATAAAATGTTTAATTTGGTATCCAAAATTCATAATAAAGAATGAATTTTACAGTATATTTATTCTCTCTTTATCATTTACCTTTAAATTGAATTTAACGAGTTTAATTTAATTTTATAATTCTCCCTTTTTAAAAGAACACTAGGGTTATTTTAGGACGGACTTTTTAATTTTGAACCTCGGTCAGATGGCGAGAATTACACCTGAGTTTGCATCCCCCTCCCCAAACTTCCACACTACACCAGCGGGAGGATGTTTTTCCCCGACGAATTTAACATGCATCAAGCCCGCTTACAAGACGACTCTTTGCCTGAATCTGGTCTCGAAACAGAAATCCTCCAGTTCCGAAGCCGAGACCGTACCACAAGGCAACCACGAACAATGCATTTAGAGAAATTTTAGTTTAATGCAAACTCTTATCATTAAAAAGGAATTGCATTTGATTCCATCATAGCATATTATCTTTTTTTCTTTTTTCAGAATTATGCTTTTGGCAGTACTAAATTACGTGTGTGAAATAGATTCTAGTCGTTGCCATACTCATAAATCATATCATAAGATTTAATATTTTAAATACATCTTTTATATGAAATCTCAAATGATAAATTAATTAAAATAAACTTTCGTTAATTAATTAAAGTAATGTTTCGTAAACGTTTTAAAATAAACTTTCAGTTCGAAACCATTATGTCAGTAATTGGCAAATATATGTATATGCTAAACTTTACAATTAATTTTTAGAAAATGTGTGAAATAATCTTTGGTAAACTAGTTTTACTATAGTAATAAGAAATAAATATGAATTAATATAAAATAGTATACGTAATTTTAGGATATAATTGAGAAAATATAGACTATTTAGCTCTTACATAATTAGGATATTAATTATTATTTAAAATTAGCCGTCTATGGAAACCAGTTGATTCACTAGAGTTAATGCGAGATCAGATATTTAGTTAAATATTTTATTTTATTTTGCCTTTTTATAGCTTTTCCAGCAAAATATTTTTGGCTTCAAATTCTGATAGTTAAATAACTTACATTAGTATTGAGGCCATGCGAAGTTCTGTTCATTATACTATGCATCTACTTTTATGTTAGCTTTCAAAAAATTTGAGCTTTAAATTAATATGGAATTTCTATTAATACAAAAATATTCCCAATAATACAAAATTAAACAACAAAATAAATATATTCAAAATTATTATATAATTTTGTATAATATAAATGAATGCATTTTACAAAAATTTATATATTCAGTTAATACAAAAATATCATACAAAATTAATATATTTAAAATTATTATATGATTTTGTATATTATAAATTAATATATTATACAACATTAATGTATTCAATCAATACAAAATTAAACTTCAATTAATAGAGAAACATCAGGTTGTAAAATTTGTTCGGTGTTGAAGTTTTATGTGCATTGTAGAATATATTTCAAAATTATTGAAATATCGCAAAGAATTATTCAATTATAAAAATCTCTAATTTATCCTAAAATTCAGCTTTTGTTTTTGCATTCAAATCTATTTAAATTCTTTCTACAATAGTAGTATCTTAAATTAAAAACCTTAAAGCGATATAGATATTTTATATATAAAGTTTTTTATTTAAATAAAAATTATAATAAGAGACTCTCAAATAAAATATATTTGCCTTAGCCATGCACATTTTTATTTATAAAACCATTAGTCCCCTTAAGTCCTGTTGTTTCATAACATTATTCCCCCTTCAAATTGTGATATATTTTGGTCTGGTAATCTCGTTTGTTCAGTGATTTTAGAATTGAAAAAAGAATTGCGATGTGAAGCTGGAATGAGAAATGAGTCTGGTTGCGATCACAAGGCTGGGGTGCAAGCCCTAAAACTTCTGTGTTCCTCTTTTATGATAAAATTTTCGTCGGGATTAAAGTAAGAGACGTGATGTATCGAGGAAAAGTGGGATTTAAATGCATTAAGTATTTGATTAGCTTAATTGCATTAGAAGTTCTTAAGACATTTCAGCAATTCCTCAAGAGAACTTCAAAAACACGATGGAAATACTTAGATGAAATATTACCACAGTGAACATGAAATTTTTTTTTTGACTTTGTGACATTATATGTGTGAAGTTAGAAAACAAAAAATATCATTAAGTTCACAGTTTACACACAATACATCAATCTTGTTAATTCACAATATAAAACTAAATAGAGTTCAATATTTTATAGGTAATATTCTTCCAATATACTTGGAGAGAACATTATCACAGTCAACATGAACATATTTTTACCTCGTGACATTACACCACAAATTGGCTAATCTGACATGGATATGGTAGCCTTGAAGTAAGGTCTCGACTTCGGAACAGAGGGGCTTCAGGCTCGAGACCCGATTCCACTGAAGAACTGTCGTGTAAGTGCGCCTGGTGCATGTTAAATCAGTCAGTGTCTAAGTCCTCCCACTGGTGTGGTGTGGAAGTTTGGAGATGAGGCACAGCTCAGGTGTCGTCCCTGTATTCTGATCGCTAATCAAAATTACGAGGTCCATCCCAAAATAGCCCTAGAGGTGCTTTAAAAAACGGGGCGTTAATGTAACTAAACCGACACACCACTAAGGCACACAGAGGAATCTGAATGACCTGACCCTCATGACAATACTGGCGGGAACTAAGGATGATTCCTAAGAACCTTCACCGGTCATGGTACAACCTCTCCCGTATGAGGCATGTCGCGACATCGGTAAAAGTAGTCGACCTCACACCATTTATATATCCACATGGGTGGCGAAAAGCAACCACCATACTGGAAACTTCTCATCCTCATATATGAGGTGCTCCCCATTAGAAGCCTCACGGCATTATATGTGCTCTATTATGAAGCCGGGAACCACAGACATATCATTCTTTCAGTTCACTATAACACTAGTACACCAATGTAAGTAATTCATAATGTAAAACTAAAAAAACTATCCGATTTTTCTTGCATTGTAATGCTTTAAGGGCATTTTCAAAACATTCAAAATTAGAAAGTGTTTTAAATTGTTTTAAGAAAGGAAACGATTTTACCTCAAAATACTATTACTTTCATCACAGAACTTGTTGTTTGAAACGATAATTTTTCCAAGCGATGATTTTAAAATTATATTTAATGAATCCTGGTAATGGTCTTTTATTACTCTACTTCATTCCTAAATATATTTTAGGAAAGTCTCATTGTGAATAGGCTCACAATAATCACATTTATGATAATTGTAAATTATCTTGAAAGTGATTAGTGAAATTATTATTCCGGATTTCATTTTTTAAGGAAACTATTTCTCACACTTTTCAGCAAATTCTTTATCTAATGAAAATTATGCAAAATTCACTTCAGTTAATAAAAAAAAAATGTAGTAATCTGCATCTACAATCTTTTAAGGTATCCGATTACGTTCAGAGACGAATTTTTTAAAAAATGGTACATAAGGTTTTTTTTATTGTACTAAATAGCAAAAACGGACTTGAAAGAAAAGAAGAAATGAATACACTCATTGCCTTTAGCTTTTGAAAAAACGACATATTTAATAAAAGTTTTTCAAAATTTTCAATGTTAGGAAAAATACAACAAGTTAAAAATATAATGGAAATATTTAATTTTTATTTCACCTATATATAGAGGCCGCGGTGGCCTGGTGGTAAGGTCTCGGCTTGTGAACCATAGGGTTTCAGGTTCAAGACCCGATTCCACCGAAGAACCGTCGTGTAAGGGGGTCATTTGCACGTTAAATCCGTCCTGACCAAGGGTCCTCCCGCTGGCGTGGTGTGGTGTGGAGAGGGGGTGCCAGTTCAGGTGTCGTCCTCGTCATCTGACCGTGGTTCAAAATTACGAGGTCCGTCCCGAAATAGCCCTTGTGTTGCTTTACAACGGGACGTTAATATAACTAAACTAAACTAAAACCTATATATAGCTCAAACTATATAAAATGTAACAAACCCAAAGATAAAAAATTGTTTCAATAAATTAAAATTTAATGAGCATTTGAAATTGCCGTTAATGATTTTTTGTTACAATTTGTCTGTGTTTTCAACTTAAAGTGTCTGTAAAACATGTCTAAAGAAAACAATCTTAAATCTGCGGTCTATTACACTTCCAAACGGCATGAAACTTTATTAAATTGATTTTTAGATATCATGTTTTTCATGAATCAATCATAGTGAAATATGCATTCTTCATAAAATGCGTTTAGATATTGTACTTGTAAATTAGTTCATTCAAATATGCTAGAAACTAGTTTTCATGCTTTTTTTTTACTGAAATGCTAAAAATAAGAAAATTACAGCAAAGTAGGCAGAGAGTTAATATAAATATATAAAATATTATTTTGGAGAATTTTACAATAAAAATAAAATATATCTCTCGTTTTCAGTTAAAATGACCACTATCTCTAATTTCATTTTTATTTGTTGTATATTATTGAAACTACTATATTTATAGTTATATCTTACATATATTAAAAGCAAAGTCTGTTTTAGAATCTATGGAGTTCGGACTTAATTTTCAGATCATAAAAATAAAAAAAAAATCACATTTTTCTGCAAAAAGCATCTTTATGACCTAGTCGGATACTTTGATATTCAGAGGAAAAAAACTGATTTATTAGCGAAATTATATTATTAATATTATATAATATACATGCAATTGCCCTATAGTTTACTCCAAAACTACCAGTTAAATACAACTGCAAATATGAAAATAATTTCCTTTTCCTTTAAATACAAATCATCCTGCTTAAGATCCATGCTTTAAAAATCCTTTTGCATTAACAAACAAATAGCATTTCTCCTGAGCCTTTCATTGTAAGCAAAACACAGAAATGAGATTGAATATTCTTCATACTGTCGGAAAATCATTTATCCCCTCAATATTACAATAAATTTATTATATTTCACATCCATATAAAGCTTACTATCTGAGTTGCACAGAATAAATGAAAACATTTCCAGATGCAATGGAGTGATTTAAATCGGATTATAAAGTATAAAAGCCTTTGTCAGTGAATCCTATTGTCAGAATGTAATCTCTAAGAAGCTTTCACACAAAGTTAATAAGTAGGGAGCATGATATCAGACCCAGAGAAGTGACATCAACATAAATAGTCATTTTATTAACTCAACTCCTACGTGTGATTCACTAGCTTGTGCTATCTATTCTTGCATTACATTGCTGTTCACTTTTAAGATGGAAATAAAACCTTAAGCATTATTAAACGTTTAATCAAGTATGAATATCTAGTGTTTTATAATTTTCCATTAAAAACCAAATTTATACCAAATTAGTGCATGCCAATAACTGCACACTACAACAACAACAATAAAATTGTTGATATAAAAAAAACAAAACTACTGAATTTTACAATTCTAGGTATAACTACCGGGGCGTTGCTGTAGCAAAAGAAATAATTTTGGAAAAATCGTTTGAAATTTAAAATAGCTAGGGGCTGCGGTGGCCTGGTGATAAGTTGCTGGCTTTGGAACTGGAGGGTATTCAGGTTCGAGATTCGATTCAACCGAAGAACCAGCGTGTAAGCAGGTCTGGTGCACGTTAAATCCGTCGGGGCCAAACGCCCTCCCATTGGTGTTGTGTGGAAGTTTGGAGAGGGGGTGGCTCAGATGTCATCCTAGTCATCTGACCGAGGTTCAAAATTACAGAGTCCGTCCTAAAATAGCCCTAGTGTTGCTTTAAAACCGGACGTTAATATAACTAAACTAAACAAATTGAAATACTAATTGATTGATTAATTGATTGATTGATTAACTAAATTGATTGACTAATTGAAATAGATAACTTTTTTAATTAGGAATGTTCGCAAGAATGATATTTATTTTCGTGTCACAATGAATGCATTCATTGAAATTGAATGATATGTGAAGGAGAAGTATAAATAATATTTGTTCTATTTTTTTTTACTTTATTATTTTATTATTCAAGTATTTTAGGGTAGACAATATGTACCTCTTTAGCAAAAACAAATACATACAAACTAACCTTGTGAAAAACGGATTCTCTAGATTCAATCCTCACACTTGAAGTGATTGACCTGACGTCTTTTGTTATCCAGAATGCAAATAGAATGGGGTATTGCAATTGTTTGAAATAAAAAGTTATATTAAAGGGAATAATGGAAATGCGTGGAATGAGCATATCTCCATTCAATTTTCTGTTAAGAATAGTTGCCTCGATTCTTGCTGCATTTTGGTCTTTTGATTCTGATCCGCGTGATCTGGTTACACATAAACGTTGTCTTTCAATTATTTCCGCATTTTGTTTGTGAGATTCTGTGAGATTCTGAAGCACGTGAATTTGTAATTCTTAAACAATCTACTTCACTGCTCGCTTGTCGTGCATCGTTTGTTTGAGAAGCACAAATTTACTTTTTTTTTTGCCGATTAACATTTGTCAATTTTAAAATAATGTCAGATCATAGAAACGTATGAAATGATTTGTTTGTAAATTGTAGTTTTCAAAATAAATGTCAATAATTGTACTCTGCCTATAACGTTCTCGCAAGTGCAAGCAATAAGTTGGCAAAGTTTTGTCGCAATCAGATGAACGGTACGGCAGCACATAAAATACGAACAAACAAACATTCATTTTTATATATTAGATGACAACGTATAAAAATCACATGCAACATATAACTGTTTGAAAACAGATGCTCCTATGCAAGTATTTTCTTGCAATTAAATTTTATCGCAAATTAGTGCAAAAGTGACGATGCATATAGCAAAAATTAGAAGATGATTATATGTAATAGTTATGAAAAATTATTAATATTGTTTACGAGAAGCATTTGCTGATATCTGGACTTGATTGGAGTTATGCCAAAAAAATTTCAAAAGATATGATTACATGTCTTTCTTAGATATCTTACAAAATAAGAATTAAAAACACTATTTATTACTGCTTTATTGTAGTGAATCGAGACTGTCTATGTCAAGATTGACAATAATAAAATATAATGAAAAAGAACTTTTTTTTGTTGTTTACGAGATTATTTATAAATTATAAAGAAACAGTAATGACAATAAGGTCATTTGATAAATAGTTACCTTGAAACATAAAAAAGGGAATAAACATTGCCCAATGTGAAATATTTTTTGTTGTTATCTGAGAAACAATGGCGTCGCGTATTTTACATGCTAAATAGATCATAGAAAAAATATATTAGTTTAAAGCTTGAAAGCAATTAAGTCAGTGTTAGAGATCTTCCCCAAACTCTGTAATAAAGGTGTAAATCTCCTTCTCAGCATAACATTGTAACTCTTGTGCAAAAGCGCAAATGGAATAAGTTCACAGAATTTTAATTTCACAGTCCCTATATGACATTATTTGTTTCGTAATAAAGAAAAAAAGTACTTGTATATTAATTGCATGGCATTGACACGGCATTGAAATATCGCTCTTCGTCGTGCTCTAATGTTTTTACTCAATTTCTCATATGATTTTTGGCGTGGCCGCGGTGGCCTGGTGGTAAGATCTCGGCTTCGGAACCGGAGGGTTTCAGGTTCGAGACCCGATTCCACTGAAGAACCGTCGTTTAAGGGGGTCTGTTGCACGTTAAATCCGTCAAGACCAAACGTCCTCCCGCTGGTGTGGCGTGGTATGGAGAGGGGGGTGGCAGCTCAGGTGTCGTCCTCGTCATATGACCGCGGTTCAAAATTACGAGGTCCGTCCCAAAATAGCCCTAGTGTTGCTTTAAAACGGGATGTTAATATAATTAAACCAAACCATATGTTTTTTGGCAAGATTGTTCGGGGATTTTTCGTTAGCATGCGGTTGATACAAAAACTCCAGAAAATCAAATTTGTATTTTGAGCTACTTTTCCCCAGATAAAACCAAAATTTTACATAGATCTATAATCATAACAAATTTCATTAATTTAAGATTTTGCATTTTTGAATTATTTGAACCTCAACATGCATGCAAACATGCAGACCAAGAGATGATAAATCCCTCGACAGATTCCATTCCAGCATGGCACTACAATCTAGATATATTTATATATTATAATTATATTTATATATCTTTTTACTTTTTTCAATTATTGTCTGCACTTGTAACCGAACAGATAGACTTCCACTGAATAAATTTAATTTAAAATTTGGCAGAAATTTAAAAATTTGTCATGAATTTTATAAATTAAATTTTATCCTCCTAACGCAAAGATTGTTTGAATTTCCTTTTCCACATACATATGTAATTCCAAAAATGTATGCTTCGGATTCAGGGAGATCTGAATCATGGAGATTTGTCTAAGTCTGGAATTTCAATGTTTTGACGATCACAATACTATCACTTTACATATATCGGTCATATGAAAGAAAAACAAATTTACTAATAATGTCTTTTCTTCATCTATAGCAAATCACTTTATAAATCCCTTTCAAATTAATAATAAAATAAGTTGGCAGTCTTGATTTTTTTGATAAGGTTCATAACAGTACACATTATAATTTAAATAAATGTATTAAATAATCACGACAAATACATGGGACCAAGTCTGTCTGTGTTACGTTATAATCAGAACGTTTCATTTTGAACAAAATTCATTTTATGGCTCTAAAAGTATAATAAATGGATTAATATCATAGTTGATTATATAAAAAAATCATTTTTAATGTAAAATTTACTGTCTTTAATTTTTCGTTCCTTTATTATCCTTGACTTCAAAATAAAAAAAAAAATACTTCAGATATAACTCTTACACTAAGAAAGTCAATATAAGTTTCAGCAAAGAATCCACATTTCACTCTTGCCTCTGTGAAAGAATTAAAGAACATTTAAATAATCCAATAGTTACAATCTATAGGTAATATTTTGATTATCGGTGTCTTAAAATTACAGTTATTTCGAAAATCGGTTAATCGAACGTCGGTTTCATCACATATTGTTTGCACGAAAATTTGATTTTTTTTTCATTACAAAATTCCTTTAGAGATAGAAGAATTCTAATTAGAAAACTCAAAACTATTTTAGAAGTCAGAATTTAAAGCATATAAAAACTTCATTAATGTCCAAAAATACATTTTCTACACATCTTTCATTTTTATGAATCAAATTTTAATCGAGTTCCATCATAATTTATATCTATACTAATAATAAAAATGTGTGTGTGTGTGTGTGTGTGTGTGTGTGTGTGTGTGTGTGTGTGTGCGCGCATGTATGCATGCGTGTTTGCAGTTTCTCTACTAAACAGAACATTTAACCTACTCCTACCAAATTTTTCATGTATATACTTTGGAGAGTAAGAATACCCAGCTTATTAATTAAGAATTAAACTAACTTTAGAGTGTTACCGTGATAAATTTCATCAATATTACGGCACAAAAATTAATTGTTAGGCCGTTAATATAAGTATTATCCTTTTCAAATTATATCTAATTAATAATCGAAGAGATTTCCCTGAATTTTGGCAGTTTAAAAAAAAATTACCTAATTTTTAATAATAGATCATAGCTTTGTCCTGACATTTAAACCGTTTTCATTATTTCATCAAATATTTAATCACGTGATTTTCATCCATTGTTGAAACCTAACGAAGAAAGATTCTGTGTAATATATGTATACTGTAAAAGAAAGGTAACAAATGTAAAATTTCTATATATGTAAATTTAGAAGATATATGAATCGGATATTTACATTTTTAATAGCCCTATGGGGTTATTAGAACTAACTTTCATGCAGGCAATAAATGGAACAAAAGAAAGATAGTTGAAAAAACATAATTTTAATATCAAACAATTCGTTGGAATCATGGGCATGAAGTCAGATCTAAATGATTTATCTGAAATCAAATCTAACAAATATTCCATACGAACGAGTTAATCTCCCGAGGCGACTATTTTGAAATATATTAGAATTATATGATAATGTAAGAATTTCATAAAATTCTTAGGATAAAAGCATATTCAACTGAAAAATGAATAGTTATTTGAATACAATTTAAGATTCTCCTTCATATTCTTGCCTTTATTTTAATATTAAAGCAAAGAAAACTGTTTGAAGTTTATCTTAGCTTGAGCTCAAAAAAGACGAGAATCTGAGAGAGAAGAATCCTTCAAACATTTTCCTACTTCGTTGCGTAATCCTATGGGAATAGGATTTGGAGGATGATCTGGAAAAAGAAGAAATCTGCTTCCAAGAAAATCAGAAATCATGCTATGATTCCGAATAATATTAGAAATAAAAAAAACAATAATCCGAGTGAAAATAAAAACTAAGATGCTGAAAGAAATACTGTAAAAGTGATTCTTTGAGGAACGAATTGTGCATATAATATCTTAAAAAAAACTATTTTAGACACCAATATTCTATCTCGAGCTTTTGAAAACCTCTGTTTTATATCTTATGGGGTTTAAAAAAAAAAGAGTTTTATTTTAATTATACTTATCTGTATATTTGTGATCTACTTAGATGAATAAAATGGTTATTTAGATATTTTTAGTTAATTTATTCACGCTGTTAAATTTAATCTAATTTTTGATCCAGATATATGTTTCTCTAATACTATATAAAGATAATCGCTGGTACAGAATTAGAATTAATGATGATTGATAATTAATTTCTGAAAATATTCAAACTTTCGATTTTCATCAAGAATACACAAACGTTCAAAATTCCAGTCCTCGTACATTTTAAGAATTGAAATACATCTTTATATATATAAAGTTATATTAAATACAAAATATTTAAAAAATGAAATTTTATATTTGGAAATATAATAAGTCTGATGAAAAGAATTTTATAATATATGATTCTTCACTCCAACATTATAAATTTCTATCAAAATTTGTACGAATTCAAACAGTTAAAAATGTTTTTAGTTGAAAAATCTGTTAGAATTTTGTATTTCATGACAATCTGTATGTAAACTACATAACTTAAAACTTATTACATAAAAAATCCCTAATGAACGAATAGATAAAATTTGCTATATAGTTATATTACCAGAACTGTAAATTTCTATGAAATATTGGACCAGTCTTTCGATATATTCTCTGTATCGAAAGGCTGGTATATATATTCGTCCATATCTAGTCATCTATAATATCATATCTATTCGCTCTATGTAATTTCGATAATTCAAAAATTTCAGCCAGTTAGATAACTGAAATTTATTTCATAATCCTTTCAGCACATTAGTAATTTTTGTGAATATTGTTAGAAATTTCTATTTTTCATGTTATGAAATAACTTGCATGATTTTCTAAAGGCCGCGGTGGCCTGGTGGTAAGGTCTCGGCTTCGGAACCGGAGGGTTTCAGGTTCGAAACCCGATTCCACCGAAGAACCTACGTGTAAAGGGGTCTATTGCACGTTAAATCCGTCATGACCAAACGTCCTCCCGCTGGTGTGGTGTGGTATGGAGAGGGGGGGTGTCAGCTCAGGTGTCGTCCTCGTCCTCTGACCATGGTTCAAAATTACGAGGTCCGTCCCAAAATAGCCCTAGTGTTGCTTCAAACGGGACGTTAATATAACTAAACCAAACCAAGCATGATTTTCTAAATGTATCACGTATTTTTTTATTATTATTATAAAATTCGAAATATTCATTCCTCAACATTTTATGCAATCGCTTTCAGCTAGTCATATAAATTCATAGCTGTTTAACACCTTAAATTCTACATATTTTTAAGATATAATCAGCAGCATGTAATGATATGAAAATCCCATGCATCACCAACGTAGTATAACAAAGTGTTAATGCCTCAATGACGAATGTCTGGCTACAAGTAGAGCGAGTTTAAGATACAAGAAAATAACTGACGAAATAAACAAGATTCCGTTTCTTCTCGTTGCTAAGTAACCAGGAGGTAAGTAACGTTACTAAGTAATGTGGTTTTTATGAGTCCTAGACCTATAAGATGGAAAGAATTGCCGAACATACGTACGAAACAAAGTAAACAACTAGAGCCTTCGCAGAGTGGTCATCGCTCAATCATTTATAATCTACACCGACAGCCTTTGTTGGACGTATATGTGTGCCAATAGCAGTGAAGGGGTTAACGACTTTAACTATTCCATAACCACAGCTGATATGTAAATCTATTGGATGTAACAAAGTATATGATTTCCTCTATTTTGTGTCTTTATGTAGCGTATAATGATGTGTCTATAAACTTTGTAGGTGTTGTAGACGGGCATTAATTATGTAATAATAAATGCTTATTAATGTATTCTTTTCCCATTCTTGATGTAATTGGATTGCTCTATCGTTCATTAATATTCCATGTAAGGGTGTTGAAACTTTAACTTATCATCCAGAAGAGCTCTTTCATAATTAGAACCGTATCACAATGTCTAACTCACTAAGAATGACGGTTTCTATTTATTCATATAGAATAAACTTAAGAAAAGTCCAAAGCCAACTCGCGTCCTGTCTCTAAAAGTAATGAACTAAATATAGAAAAGAGTAGGCTCTCTAATTAGCTGAGCGGAAAAACGATAGCTTAAAAAGAAAGTGATAGACACGTGGAACTTTTCATGTCTTTTCACACCAAAACTACATATGGATCAAATTTTGCATCAAATATATTATTAAGAAAAAATCATTGATATGCTGTCTATTTTTCTCACTTTGGTACGAATTAATCTATACTTATAATAAAGCTCAATGTGTGTGTGTGTGTGTGTGTGTGTGTGTGTGTGTGTCCGTGTGTTGGCGCTATTCAGGCCAGACCGTCACCTACAGCTACCAAATTTGATACCTGTATACCTTGGAGATCGGGAATGTGCAACTGGGGTAACGTTTTTGAATTTTAAATTAGAATTTTAATTATTAATTAAAAACTGTTGTGGTATGTAGATTAATATGATCTGTGCAAGAAGCAACAGGACGAATGTTGTTGGAAACATTTCTTTAATAATCACATTCACACACTTAAAACAAACACAAACACAAGACATTCACGCGCGCGGCTCACAGTTCAGCATCACGTATCATTCTCATTACAATCGCAATGCATCATGGGATGACATATGGGATGGCCTATTTAGGCATCGCCATCTAGTATCCAAAAGAGAAGATAAGTGTAATGCAGCTGCTACAAAACTAACTTTCCCTCGAAAAACATCTACATTTCCCCACCGCCAAATGATTAAGGCTTTGGTATTTTCCCCACGCTATTGAGATTAGGCTTAACATTTTTCGACCGATTATTTCAAACGATTCTGTTTATTTTCATAATGTTTGATGCATTTAAAATTAAACATACCTTGATTTACAGAAACTGTGGTGTTAAAATCTGCAATTAGTTTTCAAAAACAAATTGCAGAAAAGAAACAAAAACACAAACAACAAACAAAAACTTTCTTGATTGAAATAACATAATTATATACAGGATGTCTCATAATTCATGGGACAAGCTTTAAAAGCAGGTAAGATGCAATAATTTTTTGCATGTAAACAAGAGACATGCTGAAGAATGTTCCAGCCCATTTCCGCAATTATATACGTTATTAAGTCAATGCCATCTTTGGCCCTCGCTGGATTGGGCGAGGTATACCAGTTGAATTGCCGGAACGTTTAGTTTATTTACCAAATATCAATTTTTTTTCTTGTGAAGACACACTTCAAGATACTCGTCTACGAGACTCCAATTGAGGACCTCATTTCAAACCTTTCAGTCGTTCTTGCAAGTGTTCGTAAGACATCTGAAATCTTCGAAAGAGTACTCCAACCCCTTACTTGTTACTGCCAGGCCTATTCCGAAGTTAGTGGCTGCACATTTGAGTGCTTATTGTAATATTATGAAAGTAAAGTTCTTTCTTTTCATTTTAACGGCATTTCGTGTTTTTTCTGCCTGCACTATTCATTTCTGATACCATATTGCATATATGAAAACTAAAGGCTTATTTATATGTAAAA
>JAPMOR010041600.1:4616-20480 GCA_026543865.1 Argiope aurantia | reverse complement strand
CGTCTCCGGTGCAAAGAATTGTTACCTGTCTCTACGAAGGGAGAAGGCGCTTTGCTGGACAAAAAACTTTTTTCATGACAGACAATTGTTTTAATCGGGATGAATTAAGGAAGGGAGGATGAAAACAGAGGAGAGAATACTGGGTTTATGTAAAACAGGAGAATGGATTACGTCTATGCTGAAAATACATGCCACAAAAGTGTCACTTTTTTGGTCCAAACATTATTTTCATGATAGGACATTTGTTGTACTCGAGATATAATGAGATTGCTAAATCGAATATAAAAAAGTTTGAAACAGTGAATATGCTTGAAATTTTTTAAAGCAAGTTATCTAAGTGTCTGGAAATTATTTATCTTTTAAATAGAACTGTAACGTAAGTGACACCGAAATCGCTCTCATTATTTAAAGTCGAATGGTAACTGTAGAATGCAAACAAATCATGATATGAATTTCACACTTGCATTGTATTTAACCTTTTGCTTATCTAATTAATGGAACTGTAAAATATAATGTTCTGAAGATTGCTCGGGTTATCACCAAAAATTGCATTCAGTCAGAGAAAAGGAGATATAAAAGAAATTAGGTAGCGTAACGGAGCGCAAAAATAGATTTAATCATCGCCAAGTGAATAATCGAAGTTCAGCTCTTTAAGAAAACGCTTTTTGGGCCGCGGTGGCCTGGTGGTAAGGTCTCGGCTTCGAAACCGGAGGGTTTCAGATTCGAGACCCGATTCCACCAAAGAACCGTCGTGTAAGGGGGTCTGTTGCACGTTAAATCCGTCCTAACCAAACGTTCTCCCGCTGGTGTGGAGAGGGGGGTGCCAGCTCAGGTGTCGTCCTCGTCATCTGACCGCGGTTCAAAATTACGAGGTCCGTCCCAAAATAGCCCTAGTGTTGCTTCCAACGGGACGTTAATATAAATAAACTAAACTCAAGAAAACTCTTATAAGAATAATATAATCTTCAAATTCCCAAAAAATATCAATATCATTTCCATACAGTTTTTTCGCTTAAATTTATTATTTGCAATAGATTATCTGTAATAATAATTTTAAATGCTGTGTTAGAATTCAAACTCATCCATCAAAACATTATATCGCATGTTTTTGCCAATCATTAACTCCAAATTAAGATTTCCACTTTTGTTTTTATTTCGTAAGTAATTGGTAAATCGAGCTTTGCTCGGCAATTTTATTTTAAACTAACCGCCTTTGGCGACCAGCCAGTTCAATTAAATATTTTATGTAACTGGTCTTTAATAGCTTCTTTATAAAAATATTTTAAACTTCAAATTTTGATAATCATATAATATACTCTTAATATTATAAAGACATTCAGCTATAATGTACTATGCATCTCTCAAATTTTCTGACAGCTCCAGAAAAATTTCAACTTTAAATTAAAGGAAAATGATTAAACTGCAATTAATATAAAAAAAACCTTTTTACTGAAACAAGCATTTTTTTTTTAAATATGAGTACTGAAAACAGAGTCGTTCAGCATTTAAATATTAAATACACTTCAGAATAATTTTCACATTCTCTGTAATATCTCAAGATTTTTTCAGAATTAGTTCTTAGTTTTACTTTCAAAATCATTTGAATGAAGTGAATAAAAATATTTCATTTCATTTCGGTCTATAAATATGCTTCAAAAAATTGTGGCCTAAATATTATTATGGTATAAATATAATAAGATATAAAAGAAATTAATAAATAGGCCTCAAACAGAAAGTTTAATCGATCGCAAACATAGAATTAACCGTAGTTATAAACAAATTAAAGTTTGAAAATATTTTTCTTGTTATTAACCAAGAAATCAGATAATCAGACTTAAACGTGGATCAGACTTGATAATCAGACTTAAACGTGTTTGGGAAGGTTGGTGCGTCGCGAGCATTCTTTTATTAATTAGAAGAAAAAGAAT
This sequence comes from Argiope aurantia, assembly GCA_026543865.1. Classification (NCBI taxonomy): domain Eukaryota; kingdom Metazoa; phylum Arthropoda; class Arachnida; order Araneae; family Araneidae; genus Argiope; species Argiope aurantia. The sequence continues at coordinate 18,552 of JAPMOR010041600.1, read as the reverse complement.
AATGGTATAATATATATAAATACAAAAGAAATTAGTTTGATCTACACAAATGGATCTGTATTTAGTTTGAAATGGCATGCACATTCATGAGCATAAAGTATTCACATATCTATCTATTATATACGCTTGTAGAGTGTAATTGTTGTTTAATTATTTTAATCTTATAAAAATTATAATTCTCTATTTAATTTTTTAAAACATTATTTCTCTTTTTTATATATGTATATATTACAAGGTGGTCAAAATTAAAACACTCCTACTCTAAGCTCCCTATACAGCGAACTACTCAGTGTAAAGGCTCCCAAAAAGTTGAATATACTTTTCAAGACATGGAGGGAAATGATTACGTGAAAGAAAAATTAGTTCCAGAAGTGCCGACAGATGGTGCTGTGTAATAGAAAATATACTAAAAAGGCACAAAATACGCACTTGTAACACGTTTTATTCGAATGTATCAAACATCCAATCACAAGGACCTTATCGATGCAGCGGAAACTGCTCGATACGGTCCCCTTCTTCACGACTTAATATCTGCACTCTGTAGATATTTTTTTTTCTATCTAGATCATAATTAATCGATTTGGATGCTTCTCACATGCAGAATCGTACTGCCTTTCAAATCTGCCAAGGTTACCAGACGTTCTCAATAAACAAGATTTTTTAAATATCCCGATAACCAAAAATCCCAGAGATTAGGGTGTGTGAAACGAGATGGTCAGGTTGCCGGTGATGCGCAACTAGTTTATTCTATCATTAGTAAAATGTTGCCAAAGAAACTGTTGTACTCAGAGTCCACAGTGAGGAGGCGCTCCATCTTGAATAAAGGCAATTGAATCAAGTTACTGCACTGTTGCACTTAGTGTACAATAAAACTTTCGATCATGTTTTGGTACTATCGGCTTCATTGCGTAGATTCTCATGGTGATGAAACCCCCAAAGTGAAAGCTGCAGCATTTCCTTTGTTTTCATAAAACCACAATCAAAGCATGAAGCTATCGCTGATAAGAATGATATTTTTCCAGATTTATTCCGTTGTATGCTCAGAACAGTAACAGCAAAACAAGGGTTTAGGGACAATTTTGTGCTTACAATGCGAAATTGCTGTTACAATGACAATTTTATTTTCATCACTCTATCACCTTTCTTTTTTTCATATCAGCAATAGAAATTAGAAAAGAAAAGACCATAACACATGTGGGGCTTTTCTGTGATTATTTGTGTCTTTTCAGCATATTTTCTGTTGTACAGCGCCATCTAATTTTAACCACCTTATATACAACAAGAATGAAATATTATAATTTTGATATATAAATAAACCACTAATCTAAAAAAAAATTTACCAGATTTAAAAGAAAATTTAGTAGTATCTAAAGATTAAGAAATCATTAATATCATTAGAAGGAAATTTATTATCTTTAAAGTTATTTTAGAACTTACTGTATTATCTATTTCGAATGCTGTAATGCAAGACAAAACAGTGTAATTTTCCAAAAGAAAAAAAAAATTGATCTTTTTGATTAAATACCAGTTTTTTTATTCAAAAAAATTCCATTTATTTGAATGAAGTACATTTTCTATCGGGGAATGTATAATAATAGAGGAATTTATTTCGTGCGATTCTCTTTCATTTGACATTATAGCATTAATAATTCAGCTATTCTACTTTTTAATATCAAGGGTTCCAATTGTGGTTCACTCTAGTACAGAGATAATGAAATATATCTCATCTGCTTACTCAATAAACCTATTACATGAGGTTGAAATCGAATCTCCTGATAAAAAAAAAATTAATTAACAAGGAAATGGGACACATCCGATAAACTATAAGGTCTAAAAAAAGTATCTATGTTGGAAAAAAATAATTTTCGGAAAAAGAAGTAAACGTTTTTTTTTTTTTTTTTTTTTCCTTTCGCTGCATTAGGACCTTTTTGATTGAATATATCTTGAAATAGAAAAATCGATACGTTTTTTTTTTATTATTATTATATTCCAAATCAAAGAGAACTGAAAAAAAAACTTGTCTAAGAAAAATAGGACAATCAGTAACTACAAAGGATTTATATTTTCTTCTTTGTTTCTTTCATCTTTTGGTTAGCTGAACACACATATCGATTTGGAAAACAATGGTAATACATGAAGAAATGACAATGGCAAAGAAATTCACAGATGTTTGTAAATTTAAAAAAAATGTAAACCGTTTATCTTTGGAGCAATTGAAAATGTGTTTATTAACGATATTACTTGATTTTCTTAAAATTTCCTTCCGCATATTTTAAATTCTCTGTTATTTCTAAATTGTTTTAAAGAAATGCTATAACTTTTCTTTTTACTTACTCTGTAGAAATATTTTTATTTTTGTGTTAACTTAACTAAGCATTTTGTTCCAAAATTTGTGAAGGGTGCAAACTAATTACTAATTTTAACTTTTTAACACTTAACACCACATCACACCTCCTTTTCTAGCGCTCAACAGTTCTGGCCTCTTTTCCGGTACGGTATAGATATAGGTGGACTTTATTAATAAACAAAGAAAAGAAAAACTACATAGCAATAAATTGGAAAGAAACATACAAATGACAAAATGAGAATACATATAGCATAACGAAATAATGATAAGAATTAGAAAGAAAAATATTTGGTGAACAACTGAAGGAACAGTATGAGTTAAAAATTGTACAGTATGAGCGAAAAAAAATGTGCAGTATGAGGGGGAGGGGATTTACAGTGAGTGAAAAATAATGTACAGTATGAGTGAAAAAATAATGTACAGTATGAGTGAAAAAATAATGTACAATATGAGTGAAAAAATAATGTACAATATGAGTGAAATGTACAGTAGAAATAAAAAAAATAAAGCAATTGTAAAAATTGGGTACTACAGGAGGCTTTAAAGATAAATTATGAATAAAATGCGAAGAGTATTAAAATATTGTTCAAAAATGGATAGGTTTGATCTAATTAGAATAACTCTCCATGGTCAATTAAGGATTTAATCATGATTCTTCTTTTCATTTCTTTCTTCTTCATTTTCAAAAAAAAAAAGAATTATTAAGGATTCTTTTGTACCAAAGACTTTCTAGCAAAGATGAGTATTTTCTAAAGATTGCAATGACAGAGCCAAAGGACACGATGTCGCAAAGTGATCACCACCTTCTCAACAAGAACACGAGTTTTTTTTCCTCTAATAAGTGGATAAGGTTCAGAAACGAAGGAAATGGACCATGTCTTGTGCAAAAGCAGGATTTCTTCTCGAGTTAAGGAGAGCGATTGCACATTTTATTTTAATGACTTTAATTTTAACGTGTTTAATCCCATTAAAAATTAACAGCTTATAAATTATTCAATTAAAATTAAATTGCTTTTACTGTAGACTAACCATCTTCGGTGGCCACCTGATCGTCAATCCTGATAAATCAGTAGCATAGGAAAGGGGTGTTTTAGATCCCATCCTGTTATTCAAAATTTCTGGGAATTTTTGAAATATTGCACCTGTTAATTTCCATATCTCCATAAGGAGACTAAAGGGACAAGATAAGAAATCCAATAAAGCAAGAAATAAGTGCCTAAATTTGGAGTCAAAATGGCCTCGTGCGTGAGCTGATATAACCAATATCCATGGTGAACCAGATGGTCATTTGAAGTGGCAAGTAAAAATAATTAATCAATATTTTTAACAGTTGACATCGATTCAATTCGATTCGAAATCTGAAACTATACCATTAGTTGGCAATGAGTTTCCATTCAGCAGTAGCATTCTCGAAACCTTGCAAGCGTATCGTATAATTCTGTTTTAAAGAAATATATATATATAAAAAGGATGATTATTGTATAAGCCAGCACCGTTATAAAATAAGCTTTCTGAAGTAAATATCTTTAAAAAATGTTGCAGCGTCATAGACACTTTCTATAACTGCATATGATAGTCTTACGAAACTAGGTGCATAAAATCCCACATCATAATATCTGTATACATTGCTGTATATTGTAAAGAAATATTTCGAAAAGGCAGCATCGTATAGAAAAAAAGAGAAAATTCCGTTTGAAATGTATAACAGCTTTGTAAGGGATACAATTTGGTAAATATAAGGATTATTTCAGATTCCTTTCAGAGTTTATAGAAAATAGTCACATGCAAGCCAATCCGAAAATAACTGCATAGCATCCGAAATAGCAACATATCCACTACTATGCTTTAGAAAGTTTAAAAAATCCGATATTCATGTTTCCAAAAACTAGGTATTTTTCACTATTTTCGAATAAATATCTATGACAGAATCATTTTTAAGGAAGTTATATAAAATCGACGGGAGTGGTCTCTCGAATTTTTCTTGCATACTCTCCAATAAATGTGCTATCACTCTCTCCACCCCTCATAAAATTGTGAACCTTCGGGAATACCTTGCATTTCAGAAGTACTCAGATTTTTATTTCAAAATATCACACCTGAGAATTGCGTGCTTCTTAATATTATTATAAGGAAAATCAGTACTTGTGTATATTATTAACCACATGAATTTGAGAATAATTGTTATGAAATAGTCTAATATCGTGTGATCTTCCACTTAACTCGTTAACTGGGAAGGTGAAGTTTTAGGATTAAACTGGGGATGTGCGGTCTACCAGACAGCATTTTATTTACATTCAAATTAAATTTTCTAATGAAGGTATTAGTATGAAAAACTGCCAATATATGTTGCAGATACTTTTCTTTATATGTTTTAGAAATTTTTCAAAATATATTATCATTGAAAAAAGTAAATGCGTTGGAACATGCATTTTCTTCTCAAATCACATGTTGCAATAAATAATATTCTTAAAAAAACACATTACTTTTTACTTTTTAAATCATATTTATTTTTACAATATTGGAAGGTATATAGAAGGCAATATAATGTAAAATTCAACAATTATATGAAAAATAAAAAAAACTGACAATGGGTAAAATTGGCCTTTTTTTTATCGACTTGTGTGACTTTCATAGCACGGTTTCCTAGGGCATTTTAAACATTCAGGTTAAGAACTAGTATAAAAGTCAACTTATAAATTCTGTAAATATATCTCTTGGTATATTAATATATTTTATAAATTTTTCAAAATACATTATCACCAGAAAAATTAATTATGTTTGAACATACATATCAGAATCAGTTGTATGCGAACTTTCATCGAAAAATCTGTCTAACAAACCTGCCTAGTTTTAATACCATCTGCTAAGCCTTGTTTATCACTGGGACACTAACAGGGAGCTGCGGTCTTAAAGACCGCGCTTAAAGAAATAACTGAAGTTTAAAAGGCATTTGCTGAAATCGGTTCAAAAAGTGCACGTGTATTGAAGGTCACAAAACAGGAAGATATAGAGTCAATCCATTCAATTGAGCTAAAAATAGAATAGGGTTGACCGAAAATCCATCGCTAGCGGTCACACAGACCGCACGTTCCCAGTTAAGGGTTAATCTCTAAGAGATTGTTATTAAACATATAACAGAAAACCAAACGTATATTTTAGACTACATTTTTCCAGTGGTTGGAATCAAGATTTCACATAGAACTACTATTATAGTTATAACAAATTTTGCTTATTTAAGTCAATGACTTTTTAAGTTATCTGGTAAATGATCAATCTTTTGACAGATTTGGTTTCAAATTTGATGCATTTCTCCATTTTAGGTGCAATATATTTACACTAAATTTAATTTCCTTGCTTTTCCGATTTAATAGTTATAGGGATACATTTTATAATAACAGCAAAATACATAGATTTGTTCAAAATTTCAAAAGATTTCTTTTGAAAAGAAAAGTTTAGAGATTTTGACAGACTTCAAGTCAAATTTACAAATTTGGTTTCGTTATATCTATATGCCAAATTTTATCCTTTTCTCTCAAAGCGTTTTTGAATTATCGTATTCACAGTAAAACAAAATTCCGAAAATATATTTTTCGAACTCGGAGAATGCTGAAACTTAAAAATTCGTCAAATTCTCGTGTTAAATAGTTTTCATGATTCCAATATTTCTCATTGTACATTTCATGCAAGAAAAAATGAAAACTGTTAAAATAACAGAGATCCTGAAGATTGTGAATTCATTATATATGTATAAACATGTTATAATCCATATGGGAATATTTTGTTATTTACATATTTCTTTAAAGTGAAACTCCAATAATCACCATCATATTTGTCAAGGGTCGGGATAGCCTGGTTGGTAGAGCGTTTGAACCCCGCTGGCCGAAGATTCCCTGCGTGCTTGGTAACTGACCCACATATAAATCTGCCGTGGTCACAAAGTCTTCCATGTCGAGAGTAATACCACTGGGGTTACTGGATTATGGATGATCGTTCTCTGATTCAAGTCTAAATTACGATCTGTGAATGAAGTCCGGCCCGTAAAAGAGTTGTGACGTGTATCTAGTCAAGTCGTACTCTTGGCCCTAGTTGGCTGTACGATAAAAACAAGAGGCGCTCCTCCCTCAGGCTTAAATCGGCTGTCTTCGAACAGCGAGCTAGTCCGTTGCAAGTGCCATAACAAACAACAACATGTTTGTCAAATTTTCGCATTTTAATATATACCTTTACTAATATATATTTTCGTATTTTGTACTGCTTCTGTGCTTATTGTATTGCAAAATAATAAACCTCATACAATACAGTACTTAACAAAAAAACATTATAAAGAGAAATTTTGGAGACTTTGGTCAATTTTAATCAGTTTATTTTAGCCAGTTTTTATAAGCGCAAATAGAGTGCAACTATTCCCAGAATTATTTAATTTGCAAATTTAGAAGAATTTAACAAAATGTTAATGAATCCGGATAACGTTTAATTTTCATTGAATGATTATTTCTTTTCATTTTCATATTTTATAAATATCCGAAATCGGCATAAAAGACTAAAATAATTTATTAAGTTGTCTATCTCATACTGTATAGCAATTCGGAAACATTCTCCCAAAGGTTCTCTTTTTTTTAATAGCATCAGCAATATTCGTGAACAATTCATAGATACTGTTTGAAAATAAGTTATTTTCCAAGAAACTATCCAATCGTAATAATTTAGCATTTCACCTTCATAGAATACCAACATATCATTTGAGGGGCCGCGGTGGCCTGGTGGTAAAGTCTCGGCATCGGAACTGGAGTGTTTCAGGTTCGAAGGCCGATTCTGCAGAAGATCCGTCGTGTAAGCGGTGCACGTTGAATACGTCGAAGCCAAATGTTCTCCCACTGGTGTGGTGTTGAAATTTGGAGAGGGGGTATCAGTCCAGGTGTCTCCCTCGTCATCTGACCGTGGTTCAAAATTGCGAGGTCCGTCCCAAGATACCCCTAGTGTTGCTTTAAAGCGATACGTTAATATAATCGAAATCAACATATCATTTTGGAGTTATTTATAATTATTAAATATAAAAGGGTGCAATCAACCAATAAAAGCCTTGATATATTTCTTTACACGTATTTTTATTTAGCTTGACTTGATGCAAAATTCTAAAATAAAATTTTGTTATCGAATTCACACTCAGTTCCTCTTATGTTAGAAAATTTAAATTTTTACTTGTGTATTTTTGATTACAGCATTCTATTTCAATAATATGTTTATTATTTAATAAATTAAAATTTTAAATACGAATGAATGCATTTAATACCGAATAATAAAAATATTTATCAAAATATCCCATTATATAATGATTAAGGTATAGAAAATAATTAAAATTTAAAGCTATGTATTTTACTACACAAATAAAAATGTTTTTAAAAATTGTTTTTATTAAATATATCAAAGAATTGTACCAAGACGAAAAACACAGCTAATTTAATTATTCAGTAAACTCATGTGATTAAAATAAGGTTCAAGGAAAAAAACTAAACTAGAAAGATATATAAATAATAAATATATAAACGTAATAATATAAATTTGCTTTTATAGCTTTTATAGAAAAAACACAATATTGCTGTCATAATAATATAATATGTAATTTTTATATGTTTCACTGAACTTAACTAAGAAATTCGAAGAAATTTATGAATAATGCACGAATTCTGTATCAGAATTAATTATTAAAAAGGAAATGGAATGCCCTTTTTATTCTTCTAACGAAGGTCTTTGTTCCACTTTTTTTCATGGAAAATATGTTTTTTTTTTCTTACTACACATATATACAATTTTCCATTTTCGTACTAACGGATTTTTATCCTGCCTACCCATCAAATTAACTAATTTCACTTCTTTTACCTGGAGCCGTTCCTTCTTCTTGTTTTTCACATTCAAATCACGTTTAGAAGACCACACAGAAAATGAAGGGATACTTTTTCTGCAACATTGTAATACTTCTACTTTTATTCAAGAATGTGAAATCAACCGAATTAGGGAAAAAAGAGAAAAAATTAGCCTGAAGTCCTTCAATTAAGTTCAGAATACTTATTTCTATGTAATTACTTCTTATATTTCTGGTGAATTTCCAAACGTTCTAAATACAAAAAGATCTATATCAGTAGGGGTTTTATGTTCTGTTATAATTGGTATGTAGTAATATCACAATTATTTTTTTTATTTCTATTATATAACTCTTTTGAAAGCAGCGCCTCTTTTTATAGAGAGAGGAAATACAGTAACATGAATTGCAGAATCTGAATATTCAATGATTTTCCTCTTTAATGATTTATTTAGCTGTGGTACTTTAAAGTTACGTTTAAATCCGGCTGATATCTTCAAAATATGACTATTTTTCAAACAGTATTTGAAAAATCCCGAAGAAAGTACTTCCATTAAAAAGCAACAGATGTCAATTAAAAATAACATTGAAAATCTATTAGTATTAATTAAATTAAATTAATTAATTTAAAAAAGATTCTTTCTAGTTTTATTCAGTACCAAAACTTAACTAATGGTTCAAAAATATTTAAAAATTAATGGCGAAATAATTCGATAAATAAAGGGTAAAACAAGATATCATAATTGAAATGGGTAAAATATACATCAGAAGGAATTTCATGAAGGGGGAATAATAGGTGACATTTTTCTATGAAGTAATCTATACTTATATAACGCTCAATGTGTGTGTGTGTGTGTGTGTGTGTGTGTTGGCGCTCTACAGGCCAGACCGTTTGACCTACAGCTACCAAATTTGGTACATGTATACCTCGGAGGTCAGGAATGCGCACCTGGGGTCCCGTTTCGTGAATTTTTAATTAGAATTTTAACTATTAATTAAAAACTAACTTTCCCTCCAAAAAAATCTTTTCATTTTCCCCAACGCCAAATGAGTAAGGCTTCAGTTTTTTTCCCCCACTAATGAGGCTATGGCTAACATTTTTCGGCCGATTATTTCAAACGATTCTGTTTATTTTCTTAATGTTTGATGCATTTAAAATTAAACGTTGTTAATTAATCGATTTTTGAGATTCATTCCGAAGTATTGAATTAAAATAAGACAGAATAAAGGAAATTAAAAATTTCTTATCTGCATAGCGTTACCCCAACTGGCGTAGAAAAATTCACGCATTTGCGTTACCTTAACTGGCGTTGAAAATTCACGCATGCGCATTGTGTTCTGATTGTTCACAACAGATTCAACGGATTCAGGCTTGATTTAAATTATTTTTAGGTTAGTTGTGCACTTTTGTAATTAAATTGTATTTAGGTTAATTATATGTTTTTTGTATATGCTAACAGTTTTAAGTATATAGCTTTTTAAGTAGTTTATTTTAACCTGTTTTCGACCGATTATTTTAAACGATTCTGTTTATTTTCTTAGTGTTTGATGCGTTTAAAATTAAACATTGTTTATTAATCGATCTGCTCACGATGAATCTTAGAAAATTTTGTTGACAAATTCTTGAGATATTACATAAATTAAGATATATATTATTTAGTGTCCATAAAGTTTAAACGCTTAGCGACTCTGTTTTCAGTAATCATATTATAAAATAATGCTTTGTTTCAGTAAAAATTATTATTATATTAATTGCAGATTAATTCTTTCCACTTTAATTTAAAGCATAAATTCTATGGGAACTAACAGAAAATTAGAAAGATACATATTACGTTATGATTGAAGGCTTTTATAATATTATAAGTGAATTATATGACTATCAAACTTTGAAGTTTTAAAATATTTTGATGAAGAAATTATTAAAGTAGGAATTGCATAAAATATTTAATTATTAAAATTTTAACGAGCATTAAGATTGGCGAACCCACTGGTCGCCAAAGGCGGCTAGTAATTCTATTAAATACAAATTCATTTTGCTATATATTTTAGATAAATAAACCATTCCATTTTTCTGAAACTTATTAGCCAACACAATGCGAGTTAAATGTGGAAATGTAACATGATTTTTTTCCTATTTTTTATTTTATTCTCAATTGCTAAGAAAATCAATTTCACAGAGGAGAAAACACCAATTAAATCTATTTTGTGCATTAGGAATAAGATTGGGATGTCATGATTCTTCATTTAAATACCTATCTTAGTGTAAGATGATTGCTTTAGTATTATCTCCTTAGAAAATGTATATAAAAAATGTTACGCAGAATGCTTTACGCATTATGACATGCGAGGGTTGTTAAAAATTAAATACGAATATTTTTTAAAGGTTATTACCCCTATAACATTTCTGTACAATGCTTATAATTAATTTAATACATTAGAAACTACATATTTTTTATTCATTTATTCAAACTGATTTCGCTTATGTACATACTATAATTTATAGTTTATGAATATTTTCAAGAAAAAATACGACTGAAAAACACTTCCCCATCCGTTCATTCCTCAAATATTTTTGGATATATCTTGAGTACGATTATCGAAATCGTTTCAAAAAATATCTTCAATAAAATAGGAAAGCAATTAATTTCTTGAAAATAATTAAAATTTTATACAAAAAAAACGGTTATTCGTTATAATGAATATGCAGCTTTTAAAAGCACAGTTTTTGTGGAATAATACTTAAAATTTTACCACAAGCATTCATTAGTATTTTTTGAAATAATAAAGATTAAAACATGCTATCATCTACGAAAGCTAAACTATAATTACGCCAGAAATGAGCTTATGATATTGCTTAAAATACAGAATTTATTTTCGAAAAAATAGGTATGTGTGAAAATTAAAAAATAAGCAATGTTTAGATAGTATTTTGATTTATTTTTTTAAAATTTAAAATCCTGACTAACAAGTGTTTTGTTAGTTCTCCAGTTATCTTTTTAGAATAGCTTATCTCGGAAAACAAACATTTTTGCCAGCAGTCAATACCAGAAAAAAATGCCGCTGCAAAAAATATAATTGTTGTATGTTTATTTTTAAAGACAATTTGCTATGTAACACCACAAAAATCTGAGACAGCAAATATATACTTATCATCTATAAACAGATATCACTTGTTTTTCTCGTATGAGCCAATATTTTTTATTAATTTTGAAGCTGAAAATAACTGGCACGAAATAATAAGCTTAGTGTTTCCTGCCAAAACGGATTTATATGTAATCATATCGTGTTATTAATGGTATTTTTCCCCTCAAGTATAGAACCTTTTATCTGAAATATGTCAACACTTGGCTCAATAGGCGAATCGGAGTAAATAACTACTGTTAAGCATAAGATATGTAAAAGCATATCATTTTTTGCGTATGCGTATTTATTTGTTATGAAAAATAAGATATTACCAGACAGAATTATTTTGAATTATGATTTGAATTGGCGAATTGATGTAAAATGATTGCTACTGCACTCTCATACAATGAGAAATCTACGAGGGAGTAGTTTTATATGAACTAATACTAATAAAGTTGTATGATTAGAAATTGTTGTTTTGTTGTATGTTTAGAAATGAGTTCCATTATACCATTTTATTTGTTTCACGCAATTGACACGCTTCCCATTGCTGAATTGTGTGCATTCTTCTCTGTTTTAAAGAAGGAGTCACCACTGTGTCTTGGATGAATTGCAGATTGTACCCTGAAACGTCATCTCGATGTATGGATCGCCACTTCTAGCAATTAATTGACCAACCTCTAATAATGCCCATCAGTATTTAGCAGAAGCCTGTTTATTATCATTCTCGTTCTTTCTAGAACTATGAAACTTCTGTTTAAAATTTTTAAAAAATTGAAGAATTATATTTATTTATCAATATACTCCAAGAATTTGTTAAAGAGTATCACTATGTTCCAGTTTGTACAGTATAATTTGATAAGTATATTTACATGTTGCTTGTAAGTTCGAATAAGTCATGATATAACTCCTAGTAATATGTAGGGCCTTCTGTTTATCTGTGAAATACAGTAATTGGACGAGGCATGGATTCAACAAGCCTCTGAAAGTACTCTCAAAAATACTGAGTCGTGCTACCTCTATAAACGTTAATTGCGTTCCATAAATGTTCGTTGCGATTAATGTCGAGTGTGCTAAGCGGCCATATCATTTGCTGGAATCGTACAAAATGTTCTTCAAATCCCTCACGAATATGTGTGACCTTTATGGGGCAGTGTCATCCATAAAATGTTATAGTTATTTGTATGCATGAAGTCCATAGATAGCTGCAAGTGGTCTCCAAGTTCGTGAATATAACTATGTCCAGTCAAAAATCAAATTAGTTGAACCAGAGAACCCAGTCCACTCTATATAAAAACAAACCACGCCATTATGGAGGTATCACCAGCTTATACAGAACCTTGTTGATAACTTGGATCCATGGCTTCGTGAGGTTCGAAACCTACAATCACATCTTAGCAACTGAAATCGTGGTTTATTTAAGGAACCATGGTTTTCCAGCCATCTAGGATCAAACCTGTATGTTCACGAGTGCAGGAGAAGCACTGCAGGTGATGTTGTTAATAAAGGCATTCAAGTCTGTCTTCGGTTGTCATAGCCCATTAAAACCAAATTTTACCGTACTGACCTAACGGACACGCCTATTGTGCATCCAGAACTGATACATCCAATATTGCTTATCTGTGAAGGCTGATAATTCTACGAACTCATTCATTAAGCCATCGGCCACTGCTTGTATATGCTGGAAGGTTACATGTGAAATTAGATATTCTTCGCACTCTCTTGATGCAGTGGATTTCGAAATGTTGAATTCCCTAACAATTTCCTAAATGAAATATCTCATACGTCTAGCTCCAATTAGCCGCATTTTAGCACCACTTACGGATGACATTGGATTGGATGGACTGGGACGCATTTCACTCTCCAATTATTAGTGGCTTTGGATTATATGGGCTAGATCGCATTTTACGCGCCACGGAAACTGGATTTAACTCGGGTGGAATTTTTCCGCTGGAGACCCATTCCGAGCAGGATTAATGGTTGGTTGTTTGGTTGGGTTGGAATTTCTTGGTACAAAAGCCATATTTGATCACATTGTTCTAAGAATTATCTATGAAAGTACCACTGAGTTCTAAGAAAATGAAATTGTTGGAAAGTTGCTAAAATACGTGATATTTTTACGTTAACCCATGCATCATCGACACAAATTTTATATTGCTTTGTAATTATTATTTCCAGTTCCCATTTTAAGAAATCTTTATTAGAAAGTATAATTATTATTTTTTGGACTTTATCTGTATCTTGTACATTCTTAGCTAGACTAGTACATACTTACATACGCCCTCTACATACGTTTCATTATAAAATCTACTAATTTCATTTCCTTCAGCTGACTTTACAATTTTATCTATTATTATTTAGATTACGATTATTATTACGTAGGTGTTCGATTACGATTACGATTATTATTTCTCTATGATTATTACGATAATTATTCCGATTATGATTACGATAACGATTAGTATTTAGTCCGATTACGACTAGTATTCCGATTACAATTACGGTTATTATCCGATTACGATTGCGATTATTATCATTTAGATGTTTGATTACGATTATTATCTAGATATTTGATTACGATTATTCAGATGTTCGATTACGATTATTAT
>JAPMOR010041599.1:0-38249 GCA_026543865.1 Argiope aurantia | reverse complement strand
TTTTTACAACATTTATTTTAATTTGGAAAATGATTCATGACCACCCTATATTAAACCTCAAGTTTCCACCCATAATAGATTAAAAATAGACAGATGCCATGAATTTAATTTTCAAAAGTTTTTCCATTTTATTCGAGTATTTCTTCGGAACATGATCAACATCCTACATCATGCAACAAGATAATTCAGAATAATGGCTTCCTAACTCCTTTTATAGCTCTTTTTTCACATATATGACATATAGAAGAAGTATTGTAATCGTCTAAAAATTTGAACTCGATATTTCAATGAATCAGATTTTTCCGAGTCCGAAAAGCACATTTTCAGCATTCTGTCTGTCTTTGAGTTGGGCGAATTATTAAAAATTGGAATTTGGAGAATTTGGAATTATAAAAAGGATTATATTTTGATTAGATTTTCAACGAAATCCATTCGCTGGTTTCTATCTGTTTTGCTCGTTCTTGTACAAGTGAATTCGATAACTACGAAACCCAAATAGATATATGAAATTTCGTACACACGTGTAGCATCTAATATATATATATATATGTGTGTGTGTGTGTGTACTAAATTTTGGACCATATTTGTTAAACCTTTTGGCTGTCTGTGCTTTCCCATGCATGTAAACGAAATAACTCAAAAATACAATGACTTAAATCAATAAAACCTGGCATGTTACTTTGAAATTATGAAGATTTGTATGAAATTTTCGTGTTAATCGCAATATTTACAATATTTTCTGAAATTGGATAACATTTTTGCGAAATCTCTCTCTCTCTCTCTCTCTCTCTACATCTATGCATATATATATAAGAAGAAATAATCAAAAATTAAAGCATTATGAAAATTCCAATTAAAATCTATTTTTGAAACAATCTAACGAACTAAAATTATTTCTAAATCAAACTAAAAAAGCAAATTGTATTTAGAGAGCGCTAATGTTGCTACTACTAAAACACAGATGAACATAAACAACTTAGTAAAAATAAAAAGGAATAAAAATAGAATCAAAAGTAAAAAAAGAATCCGTCCTGAAGACTTTCTCAAGGATCACCTTCAGGCAAGGATTCAAAACAAGGGATTTTTTCTGTGAGGAGTCTGACTTTTTGTACACGCTTTTTGTCCAACAATATTGACCCCTCGTGATTCGAAAATCCCTTGAAGAGGCCTAAGAGATACACCATTTTTTACAGAAATAAAGCAATAAAATACATAAAATGCAACCTCCAATTTAAGCGAAAATTGCACTAACATAATACAAACTATAAAAGAACCCTCACAACTAATTATTAAAACAAAAAGGAAAGAACATACCAGTAGCTATAAAATATCTACCAAATAAAGTGTCCCATCGTGTTTTTTCTTGTTACCCGCGTCTGTTCCTGCTTAGAAATGCCACGTCATTCAAAGTAATAAATAATTGGAGGATCTCAGCGCCATCTATTGAGTTAGTTAATATGTATTGTTCTATTAATAGCGTATTAATAGAACATCCATCCATTGCCGCAAGTTTTGATATGATTTCTTCTAAACTTCTCCTTTTCATTTTCTTAAAATTCAAAAAAAAAAAAAAATTTGAAGAAGAAAAGGAATATCCAGGGGTTTTTTCTTCGCCGATCGTTTTTGATTTCTTTCAAATAATTAGTTTATGAACTGGTTTCAAATGATTATGCAGATTTCTCGTAGATGATCCATTTCAGCTCATCATTTTATTACAATGATTACAGATGGCCTTGTTTATCCTTAACTTTTTAAAACTATCCCAAAATTCCAACTTTTTAATTTTTATCAAAAAATGAAATTAAAGTTATTAAATAAATATTTTTGAAGTTTATTTTCCAATTTTATTATTTAAATTATTAATATTTATGTAATTTAAAGTAAACTAATCTACACATATTTTTTTTTGGAATTTTAAAAAACACATATCCTCTTAATCTAATTCCGAAACTTGATAAAGACATAATTTATGTCGAAACGTTGCGTAAGAAAATATGGATTATTTTAACACCCTGTGTTTTATTTAAAATCCCATTAGACAGAAGCCATAACTTTTTATTTTACATTAATTTTTCAAATAAAAACTTTATATTTTTGTGTTCAGTTTTCACTTTACAGTATTAAGAGAACCTATCATGACTCCTAACGGATTGCACATATGTATATGTACTAACATAAAATAAATCGGTTAGACACGTCTTTTCCACGTGCGCAGGCGCAGCTGCGCAGTGCGCAATGCACAAGAACTGACCCACGCAACTCGCAACGTTGAAAAGTGTTTTTCTGCCCGTTGCATAGATTGAATAGCAAATAAAATAAGTTTAAAATTAATTTTTACAAATTAATATGAATTCTTTAAACCGGTTTTCTGAATTTAAAAACTGTTTTCAAATGTGGAAAATTTACTTTAAAAAACCGGTTTTTTAAAACCGGATTTGAAAAACCGTCAAACCCTATTTAAAACCATTTCTCAGAACAAAAATAAAAAGTAAAATATGAATTTGAAGCCCATCATAAATGTTTAAAACTTTTTTAATGAGCAGAAATAAATCTTTCTTGCAGTATAAATAAAATGCTGAAAGTACTGCATAGTAATGCTAACTGATCCGTTTGTCTGCGTGAATACAACCACTTTAAAGCCAGCAATCATAAATCAGATGGTAACGGTGCAGGATCCAATTAATAATCTTTCTTCGTTAATTCAATCACGTAACTACAATACATTTATTTTGTAAAAGCAAATGAAGAAATACGAAAGGTATCATGATTGATTAATCAAGTTCTTTTTGTAACCCCTTTTTACCGAAACAGTAAGAGGTCATAGTGTAGAATAAGGAATACTTCATGAAAAATTTTTTGAGAATTGTTCATGAAAAATACTTATGTATACTTCGATATATGTGAAGCATTATTTCTCCTCAGTTAGGCCGATTGTATAGAAACACGTGCGTATTGTACAGATACCGAAAGGTGAGAGAAAATGATAACATCCCGTTGAAGATCTTTCATTGCCTACACTGTACAATAACGGTATATTTATCGGTGTACATTACTATAAAGTGACTTTTCCAAAGCTGGCATACTTTTTAAAATTATCCTAATATGTAGCAGATATAAGTTAGGGAAGCTTTCTTTTTTGTTCTGGAAACAACTATTCAAAATGACGATTCAATTAACTCGCATATCAAGTTGGGTAAAAGAGATTCTGCTAAATATTAAAAACAAAGAAATTTAAAGGTTTTCTGAAAAACTTTTGTTCAGAAATAATGTAATCTAACAACTACATAATACAACTTGCATTATATTATGGAGGCAGAAAGCAATATATTTTGGAACATCGCTTTGAATAATTTATTCCACATGCTAATGTAATGCAAGTAAAAGTTAGCTTCTTTCTTCTTTCTTTTATTTTTCAGAACAATTTAAATTTTTGAAAAAACTTTGTTAGATATGTTAAGCCCAAACTCAGTATTGTTAAATAATCCATGCTTTTTATCTATGAAATTCCGGAATGGAAATGATACAACAAATTATTTCTCCAACCACATGAAATTTATTAATTCTAAACGTAGTTTGTTAGATTCAAGTGGGGTATTTTTTTTAATCTTTTGGACTCGTTCCGTCCTAACAGATTTATGTCTTCTGAAAAGGATGCTTCATAAGTAGAACTAGAAGCTAATCCTTGTAAAGCACTCAATGAGTCATCAGAAATGTTTAGGATATCTTAGTGTACATTTCAAGAGTATTAGAAGCAGGTTTATAAAATTAAAAAAGAAAGAATTTAAAGCTGTTCCTTCTTTCCTAGCACTCCCCCAGAAGAAAACAATGCTAATAATTTAATTGCCTATAATTACTTTCAACGATTTAATTTTGTGTTATCTTTTGGTTTGATAGGTAGGCAGTAAGAAATAGGTCCTTCATACAAACCGATAAAAAGAACGATGGATTATCCTCCCATTATGTACCGAAAGCTAGGTAGCAGAGGAGGATAGTGATAACTTACTAGATAAGTTAACACAACCCACTGGCATAGTACTACATAAATTGCTATAATATATTTTTTCCAATAAACAGAGATCTGTTTCCACAATCTCAATTGGATTTCAACCCAATTAGAGAATTAAGTTGCAAATGATTGGGAGCATTTCCCATTGAGTTTTCAGTATTTTTTCACAACATGAAATGCTGCATGTTCAACTTCTTGATATATAAAAGAATATTGGGGATTTAGAATAATAACCCTTTCTATTGTCCAACTGAACTCAAATTTAATATATGTACTAAAAATTTTGATATGAAAACCATGTGCTTAAAAAAAAATTCCTTCTCATATTTCAATGTAGTTTTGATTACAGTACACAAATATAAAGATTAAACAGGCAGTAATTCCATTATTGGTTTGAAATTTGACTTGGCTATAATTTTGGTGAAATGTCTCGACATAAAATATAGATATTTGATTCAGAATTATAAATTCATTTGTCTTTTTCATGTTTTTCGGAATACTCGTTTCACATTCACACAGACACACAGACAGATTGCCAAGCATAATTCCATAAATAATTTTTTCGAACTCAGAGATGTCGTAAAAAAAGGATGTAAATTTCAAAATCAAGTTTCTTTATGAATTGTTTGTCAACAATAAAATAAACAAAAATCTATCTTCTTGAAAACAAACATTTGAATTCTCTCAAAAATATTTTGTTATTTGAATTATTTGACTTGGAATACATTCGTAACTTAAAAACATTATGACTCTTCTTTGGTATTAATCTAAATGTAATTTCCAACTTGGATTTCAGCTGAAGGATGATCGGTACTCAGTTGAATTATCCTTTTTAAGTTTCAGTTATTCAAACCGTAATATAATAAATAATATAATCATGCCACTAATTTTGTATCCATCTATGTAATTATTATGATATATTTCAATGAATTCTTATTATATAAATGGATCGTGTTAACGTCCTGAATCTATGATTCTGTCCTGGTGGTGTTGGGTGCTATTTACTAATTATTTTTATGATGTATACGTTCAATATTTGCGGAACTCTGTTATGTGATATCTTCGTTTTTCTTGTTTGTAATTCGTTGCATCCTCACATTAAATCTCGCTAATAAATATTTAAATAAAGATAAGGATTTGGATTTTTCTTCTCTTCTGGTAAGTAGAAACATGTTTTCGATTTATTATACTAACTGAATGTATGAAATTTGATCAAATTTTTATAAAAGAAGGAACTAGATGGTAACTAAACAAGACTAATGTGAATTATTTCAATCAGTAAAATATGGTGTCGATAATGTTTTAGTTTAAATATTTCGGTCTCAAGATTCCACATGGTTCCAATTTCCATAGGATTTGGAATGATTCTGTACAATACGTAACGTAAAGCTTCACACATTGTAACTTATAAGTTTTTTTCAACTGTCTATTTCAAATTATTAGCTACTATATGTATTTGTTCTCTATCATCAAATTTTGTTTTTAGAATGAAATTTCCTATTTGAAAAAAAAAACATTAATAAGTCAATAAAAAAAATCTCAAAGAGTATGCTAAATCCGAAACAAAAAATCAGAAATTAAATTATCGTGTTTTCTAAGAAATATTGTTTTTTTTTAATGGAATACATAAATAAATTAAAAACAGAATTTATTGATATGCTTTCATGTTATGATTCTTAATTTTATTTTAACTATGTTTTTTTGTGTGTGTGGAATAAAATTAAGTAACATCGGAAAAAGAATGCTCACACAGTTTAAAAATGAGTTAATATGGTGTTACATCAAAAATCACTTAATATGCATATTACAATTTATTTATTTAACTTATTTATAAACAACAATATTCAAGCACTCATTCTTTTAAAACAAAATAAGTACTTATCATAGAGATTCAGTATTAAATTACTATGGGAACGAAAACTATTCTTATTGTTAGAAGTTCTGAACCAAAAATTGGCTTATATTGAACGTGAAAATTTCATTAAAAAATTGAGATAAAATTCATTTCAATTATTATTTTATTAAAAAAATAAGTTTTTATAAGCAAATATAATATACAATTTCATATGTACAAATTATCACAAATGATTAGACGAGTTTTATCACCAAATCCATGTTTAATACGTAGTTTAACGCATTCACAAAATCAGTTCGGAAACCTCTTCAATGTGTCTAATGATTCCAAAAGATCAAATCGGTTGTTTGTTGATTTCAGTTAACTGAGATTAAGTCGCAGGCAAGGTCTCCTGAATTTATTCTTCTATGAATCTGTAAAAATAGAAATTGTCAGATCTCCAATGGATGTACAAACCAAATACTTTTTAAAATTAAAAAATCATAGACTTTTAATGATATTTATGTTATAAAATATATAATATACTCTTCATTTATTTAATAAAAATAAATCGGCTTTAATTTACATTGAAATTAGATCCAACGTATTGAAAACTCTAGGAATTCTCTCTATATATCACAATTCCTTTCCACTTTTTCATCAATTAATTTCTTCTTAAAATCACAAAACTGCCTATTTATAGCCAATTAATTGAGAAACAGCCATGAACCATCTCTTCATTCTCGGATGATTGGCAAATTTTACTCCCAAGTCAAGAGCGAAAAACATGCAAGTTCAAATAAATTTCAAATCAATATATAATTAAAATCTTCAAGTATATTAACATACCGGTACATAAATAACATGAAAAAATAATTTATCCTCTGAATCCTCCTGTTGGTGGACCCGCCACAGGTGGTTGAACTGGCCTTCCAGGGATGATAGAAGCTGCATTGGCAGCATCTTGATCACTGTGAAGAGGTGTGTCAGACCCAATATGTAGATTGGCATTCAGATAGAAGAAATCGCCTGATCTTGCGCATGGAATGGAATCTTCGAAACTAGAGCAAGTGAAGGAATACTGGTTGAAGACTGTCTGGTTGCCGCACAAAAAGGACCAGTGCTGCATCTCAGAAGTGCCATCAGCATGAAATGCAGTGTGGCATATATGAAAGATCTGGCAGTTGTTCTCGATGTCGGCGTAGTATCCTTCACTACTGCATACAAAAGTTGTTCTTATAGGTCCAACAATAAGCTCTGCACCGTCCGGAAGTTCATAGGCTGCTCGTTTGGACTAAATAGAGATGAATAACATAAAACGCTTGGAAATTTCGATTAGTTTATGGTTGATTACATAAATGACAAAAATGAATTTCTTGGGCTACTTAAAAAAATATGGAAACTAAAAATTCACGATTTGTCCTTTAAATGATTTTATATAGCATCTGTGTAAAAATGAAGAAAATATAAAATTTAGTAATAATAAATGATAATGTAAATTTGGTAATGCAAAATTTAGACAAATTCAGGGCACATTCAAAAATTTTATTTCAAAATTGTATGTAATGATTAATATTTCGGTGTACAAAAGATGCATAAATATTAAAGTATGTCTGATCACCAACTAGGAGTTACCTAGATTTGGCTTTATGCGATTGATAATTCTTAAATCAAACCAAGGCGTTAACATTTTTATGTGTAAATATATGATAATGTATAATAAGTATTCCGCCAATAATGTATAATTTATTTTTGTATTTTATTAAATTGATGCAATTTCTTTAATTTCATTGTAATATGGAAATAAAATTTAACATTTATTAAGGCGGATAACTAATTTTTAAGAAAATGCAGTCTTTTTTTACTTACTCTAGATGCAGATAATGAAAGGGCCAATCCGGATAAGACTGAAAAATATGAATTTAATATCATTTCAAATTGTTTTTAATCTAAAAAGTCATGTTTCATTCACTTTATTTTAGTTGATAGACATATAATTCGTTTTATTAAAACTGATATATATTATTTTGATCAAATGTGTAATGGATATAATAATTAAATAGACCTATTATTAATTTTAAATAATTTGCCTCTGTTTAAATGAAAAAAGTGAATAGAATTCATTTTATTTCTAGGTATGAAATATTAATTTTTACATGAACATTTTTTTAAATCATATGATAGAAAATTATTCTAAATATGTAGCTGTTGCGTTATTTTTGAAGTCCCTTTATGGTATATGATGACAATATTTTTTCATCTATTGTAATTTGTCTGGGACTTATCAAAAATTTCTGCTTTTGTAATATAGAATTAAATCTAAATCAAGACTGAATCTAACATAAAAAAATTCTATTTTTCTTTGTAATAAAAATTTATTGAATTTCGTAATTATTACAGACATTTTTGCGTAGACATATTTGCGTGCATTCTTAGTTCGGTAAGTATGAAACAACAAGCTAGCATCTAATATTACAATAAAGCGTTCCAAATGGATAATATTTTATTTAATATTCATGACGATTTATTAATTTCTACCAAGAAATTGATTAAACAACTAATTGAAATTGATTTTGTTCATATAAATGTATAATAAATAGAAAGAGAGTAGAATTTTCAAATGATCAAAAATGATGATTGTTATATAAGAATCAACAATCAATCATATGAGAACATTAAATTGATGTTTGCTAATAATAAAGGTTCAAAACATACGTTTTGGGGCGATAAGAATGAAATGCACTTTTTATGCAACAACTAATACTGAAAAATATTCATAACAATTTGACATATTCTTTAAAATATATATATATGTATTCAAAAGTTTAAAATTGACTTTCGATCGTAAATATGCAATTACATAATTACAAACTTTGATTTTAAAGATCAAAATATTTTATGAGAAATTCTGTTGATGATATTTTAGAAACGACTTACAAATTAATGCTACAGACAGCTTCATCTTGAAAGCAAAGAAAGTTATTGACCCTGCAAAAAAAATAATAATTTTAGTCCACAATTAATCATATCTTTTTCAAATTCTGAAATATAAATAATATTAAAAATATAGTTATGGAACTTTAAAAATAAATATTTCCTTGGGATTACCACTCTACATTTGTATTAAAATCGGTAATTCGAAAAATAATAAATATTTCTATATTAAATAACATTTGCAATATTTACTCGCTATAATTGGCCTAGCTCCTGAAAGGTTTCATCAAATCGATACAAAAATATGAAATAATTTTCCATATAAATCGTTCAGAAAAGCAATCCTTTCTCACATATTAAACCAAGATGGGAGTCTCCCTCAGATCATATTATCAAGGAGCTCTAAAATCGTTCACATCGATTAAAAAAGCAACAATTATCATATAGAATGAATGATACGAGCCCTTAACTCGTTGATATTGTTTGGCATGCTTTTCCAAGTTTAATAAAGCCAATATTACCATAGTTTTATTATAAGATATTGATGTCAAATATCTCTGAATTGTAAATAATTAGATGTACCTTGTCTTAAATCACATTTGCTGTTTAAAAAAATACTTCTTAATTATTTTTATAAGTATACTTTATTACATAATATATCTTCTTAAATATATTCTCCTTGTAAACTAATGCAAATTTTCAAAAAATTATATCAGTATAGCGATAAATTACACAAATGTTGCAACTACTGAACAATCACATTTAATTTCAGACATCTTTCAATAATAAACGCTTGCAAAACGCTTTTGTTTCAGAACCATAAAAAGGAGCATTTTGAATTATTTAAGCAGACATTTTGTGAGATTACTAGAAAATTCCCCCAGAAAGTAATCTTATTTTATAGTGAAACGGGACAACAAAAGGACACAAGAGAGAATGAAACTCATACAATATACTCACTTGTATTCTTAATGGGGGGACGATTTCAATCACCCAAGGAAAGAGAGTGATGCAGATGGTGAGAAGGATCGAAACAACCTCTCATTTTATACCCTAGAATCGCCAGTGTCCAGCCTGACGAAATGGGTCGTTTAACCAATCAGAGCGTAGACTCTGACTGACCACAAGTATGTCACAGGAACTCTTCCTCATCCGTGCAAGATCGAAAAAGTAAAAATTAAAAACAATTTCCTGGAGATAGATTAATACAGAAATAATTTGTAAAAAAATTAACTCAAACTCTATCTGAATTTAACTCAAATTAATATTAGTATACATTTTCTTTTTGAAATTTCAGAATTACGAATAATATATTTAAATTTATTTGCAAATATTCATACCAGAATTTCGTCTCAGATTTTTCTTCATCCTACTTTAAGGTATCTTGATTACATTGACAATTGTCAGACATAATCAAGCACAACTTTTACATTTGATAAGCATTGCAATACATGATATATCCTTTCAAATGTAAAAACATACAAATTCCTGGAAGTCATCAAATTTTTCATAATAAAAAAAAGCATCATCTAAATTGGACCTTTATTATATTTTATATACTTCATTGCCTTTTTTTTATTAAAATTATTTGTCTATAACTATAGTTTATCGTGTTTCTATTTAGAAATTATAGAAGTAGATTCTTTGAAAAATAAAGAATATATTTAACATTAGAAGATCTAGATGAAGACAAATTATGGTTTATGAAAATTCTTCACACATTTTTGGAAATATAGTTCATGCGTATTAAGTTGATTTTACTTAGACTCTACTTTTTATTTAAAAATCACGGTTGCTATTAGATGAACTAACGGAAGCACTCTGCCAGAAATTGTCTTGCATCTCAAACAAATGTACTTGTGTATTATTCACAGCATGTCAAACAATAATTATGAAAGAGCCTAATAGCGTGCAAACATTGGCATTTTTTAAAAAATTAATTGCAGAAATGCAGTTAATACACAAATACCCGAAAACCGAATATGTATTTTGGGCGCTTTTTCTCTGATTGATAAAAACTAAAATTGATCTGGATTATATAATTAAATGAAGGAATACATGTCAAATTTCATACATACAAATCACTTCGTTTGTGAATTATCGGTTTTATATGCTTGTGAAAATATAGACAAATAGACGATCAAATCTTTGCAAGTGGTTAAAAATTTGATAAAAATCTACACACTGGATGACTAAACTATGAAATAAATTTCATTCACCAAATTTGTTACGCTTCTTATTGATCTCGTTTATATGCATGGAAAATAATAGACGGTCAGCCACTGGTCAGATTTGGTTTCAAGTTCAAAACCTATCTATACCTAAGATTTTTAAATCTATTTACCAAATTTTAGCTATCTAGCTGTCTGCGTTTTATAGTTATTGTTTTGAATTATATTCAGTCAGAAAGACACAGGCTTTCACTTAATGGATTTCTTTCGAAAATCGAAATCTATAAATTTGGTGTAAAAGCCATTCACCAAATTTCATCTATCTATAACCATTTCTGAATTATCGTATGACAGACAGATACAATTCCAAAAATGCGATTTTAGTATTCAAGGAGCTGTGGGACATGGAGATATGTCAAACTGTCAAGTTCAAATGTTTTAACGATTTCGTTACTTTTATTTGTATACTTCTAACGCGAGAAAGTAAAAACTAAAAAATATTCATGACTTTCTTCTGAAATATTGTAATTTTGATAATATTTTAAAGCTGAATCATTCTTCTTTATATTTTTTAATTACTCTTAATTCGATCAATGATAGCTTGGACTCAAAATTATATTTAATAACGTTGCAACGCACATGAGTATAATCGTTGTTAATAAAATAATGAAAATATTGCTGTAAAATATATTCAAATTTATTTTAATTAGAAGCATTATAAAAATAATAGTTTTTAATAATAATTTTTTGAAAATTTTCCATATGTAAATATGCTCCAAATGCTCTAAAATTTTGCTTAAAAGATTAAAAAAAATAAAAAATAATAAAAAAACATCTACTGATTTTCTACTATCCAAGAATAACTATCTACCAAATGGGTAATTTCAAGTTCGGCGTCTTCTTTGTAAAGATTTTGCACAATTTTTAATCTAGCACAGCGCAAGTCAAAAATGGTACATCTGCCTAAAAACATATATGTTAAAAAATTGGCTCAAACTTTTATATTTTTCAACTGATATATATGAAATACCAACCTTCTGTACTATTCTAAAGGAATTTTAACCGAAGTATGAAATATAAGAATTATCTTAATAAGTAAGGGAGAATGTTGTAACTTTGAGCACTTTTCAATATTAATTTTCTATTCGCTTCGTATGTATGTAAGTTCCTAATTCTGCTACGAATATTGATCTTGAATCCCCTTCGCTTTACATTTATTTCGTATTTTAAAGAACAAAAATTTTCTTAAACATTTTTTTAATTTTTTGAAATTTTTTACACGATGTTCAAAAGTACAACATAGTGTTATTCTTTTGACTCGGACTTACTATAGAAGCAAACATATATAAGAAAATAAATTTTATTTACGTAAAAGGATAAGATAGTTACTTTTTCATTAAATCTCAAATTTTTATACATAAAATCAGATTATTTACAAAAATTAGTTTTTTAATGATTGGTATTTTTTAAAATATATTCATTATGTTACTATTTAATGAATGATAAAAATCTTTACTGGATTTTATAATTAAAAAATCATTACTACTTTTAGAATTCATTTTTAAACCTTTTTTTTTTTTTTGTTAAAATAGTAAAAAAAATTTTAAGTCGTTTTCTCTTTATTCGGTTTTGGAACCGTTATTTGAATGCAGTGCTTGTTAAACTAGTTTTTAAAGACCATCAGGACTAAACTTAACATTCAGTTTTCCTTTTCATATTTCTATTATTTTCTGAGTATTATAGAACAGTCTCACATTTTCAAGGAATATCCCCGCGGAAGTATTTACTATTTATATTGGCAAGAATTTGAGTCAGTATCTGAGTTAATGAACTTGCAATGGCTGAATTACGTATGAGATACAGATGAATTATTGGTTAAAATTGACAGATGAAGGCAGACACTCGTTATTAGCCAAAATATTCTTATTAAATATAACAAAATCAATAGTCTATAATACTGAACCCTTCCATGATATTATTTTGAGTGAGATTTGCTTTCCAATTTAGCCACTTCATAACAGAAACAGGTTTACGTTTATTACTTGATACTAATCAATTTTGATCATTTTTCATTGCCGAGTTGTAGTAAGTTTTGAATGAGCCAAATGCAGGTCTAAGCTATTCTTTCGACGATTATTGGGTGAATAAGGTATCATGATAATCACACTGATATTTTTCTTCTCATTAACAATAAATATTAATTACATGCATTTAGTGGTTGTCAAGTTGTCAAGGAGTAACAAAGCAAATTTTTGGGTCTCGGTCGGATATGATCGATAAAATGTTTAAATAACTGTAAAGAAGTAGTCGTGGCGGAAATGAAAGATCGAAAAGTAATCTAAAAATGGAAAAATGATCCCTTAAGAAAAGAATCGGAGACAAAAAATAATCTAAATAATAAACAATTTACCATTAAGAGATTGCGCAATATCGTCTGTCAAATCTTAGATTGAAGTATGTTTAGAATTCAGAAATAGTTTATTCAATCTCCTTTCAAGTGTAAGCCTACAATCGACAAAGAAATTAACAGAAAAAAATTTACTTTGTGCTTATGAAACATATTTATCTACCCACTATTATAATGATAATATACTAATAATTATACATTAGTGTATTATCCTTATAATTATCATCTTTAATACCTTTTATAATGGTTGGAATGAAATTCACTTGTGTCAGGCAATAAGATCAAAGGCCAAATACAGATAACACGCACAAACTATCGTTTTTCACAAAATACGAAAAATAGACTTTGGATGAACATTATTCTTATTTTCCTCTATATAAGAATTGCTCTACCTCTGATAAGGTCAAAGAAAAAATACCTCGTTACTATGACGGTCAAAGGTACAACATGGCATATTTTCACATTAAAAACTGTATAAACTAATTTTCCTTTGGAATAAAAAAATCAGAATTTCCCCAAATAAAAGCATTAGTCTATTTATAATATGCATACACTAGTATCATTTTATAATTGTACTAAAACAGTGTATGAGACAAAATGTTATCTTTGAAATGCTTTCTTTTTAATAGTAAAATAGAATAAATATTTTTAAACGTTAAATTATCTATTCTTAACATCAACCACAATTTATATTAAGTGATCATTGGTAAATCTTTGTACTAAACACAAAAAAAAATTTCAAAATTTGTCGACTATTACCAGCACACAGAGAAGTGTCCAAAGACGCAACATTCCCCCCTATATGCTTTTCCTAGGCAAGGTATTATGTAGCTAAGCCTCTTATTGAATATCAAAAGATCTTTAGACAGAGAATGACAAGAAGGGTACGATAAGAGTTCTATTTCTGCAGAAATAAAATGCTGTATAGAAAAATAAGAGTGACATTATAAACCTTTTGTTTAAAATACGTAAAAAAAGCTGTAAGTTTTATAAAATAAAATTCCTCGCAATCTTTTTAAGGAGACAAAATAAAGTATGAAAGTACTTATTATTAACAACACATTAAGAAATGAAATACTTTTATTTCGTAGTAATATTATTTTTTATAGGAAGTAATTGTCGGTATATTTCATGCATTTTCGGTTTGTCATTTGGCATTGTTTAAAATCTCTTGGGAATGTATTACAAATGCCTAGGAGTTCTAGAACATTGAATTTCAAACTTACCAGTACTGTCGAGAGAAGGACTGCTTTACGAGATTTCCCCTTAATTTCTTTCGCAGTCTTCTTTTTAATATTTTTATTTAACTTGACTTGTCTAATGTTTATAAAGATGAATCTAATAACAAAGTTTTCTCCTGACTTGCAAGAATTTTTCAAATTTGATTCATTTACGAATTTTAATGATAATACATATTTTGATATTTTTAAAATTTAACTTTACATTAATCAAGTAATTTAATTAAATTTCGATTCTATTCGTGTGACGCTACCTAATAGTAAATTTGAAACAGAAGCAATCTCACAATTAAGGAATATTTGCGACAGTTAATTATGACTTAAAGACTAAAAAATAGCAAAATAATAGTAAATTCGTAGTACCTTCATTAAAACGGTTTTTCATTTTTTTATTATTATTTTTACTTTAATACAATCAAACATTAAATATGTACTAAATCATCATGAAAGTTTTTTGATACCCTTCTAGAGTCTTTTCCTTTATATTCTTTCTTTCGATTCTATATACCATTTATGGTTTTTAAGACCATAAATGGTATAATTTTTAAATGTGGTTATCTTTCTGGTTTTAGAATTTTGAAGGCTCATTTGTAATAAGGGTAGTTGGATCATGTGGTTGGATTTGGTGTGGTTATTCTTTCAGCTTTTAGTTAAAAGTGAAAAATGTTTTCTTTTTTTTTTTAATTTTTTTATTTAGCAGTTTTGGCGAAATTATAAATCATTAAACATACTGAGTTAATTGCGTTTGTTTGTTAAATTAACTTTAAGTGATTTTAATAATGTCTTTATTTTTGGTCGGAAATGTACTTTGTATGAGTAAATGTATGTAGCTTTATGTTGGTTCGAAATAAGGTAATGAAAAAAATTATTGAGTCTTGTTCTGAAAACTTATGTTTAATTGTATATAGCGAAGGAAAAATAGCTTTAAATTATTTAATTGAAAACTTCAGAATTAGTAGAGCGACATTGATTTGTACAGAATAAACTTACAAAGGAAAAATTAGATAATTACAATAATTATTAAAGAAATGGATAGAAATTATTTTAGAAAGATTACGTTAGAAAGACGTCAATAGTACTTAATTTGACTGGCTTTTCAAAAATTGTATTTTATTATTAATATTTTATAAATTAAAGATTTATCAAAACTTTCTCTAAATCTAATTAATTTTCATCATCAATTGTTATGCATTAAAAAAAATCCATTTTAATGTTAGCAAATTGAATTTTTTTGTTACGTTATACTTCTATAGATAATTTCTTATAAAAAAAGTATACATTATAAATAATAAATTATAATTTTATAATTTTTTTTAGTATTTCTTTTGAATGAAATGCCTTATTTTATTTTGCATTTACCACTATGGGAATGAATTGCTTCGATTAATGAGTATATGGCATTACAAGTAAGATTCAAGATCGAATAGTTTGTGCTCAGGTGTCGTCCTCGTCATCTGACCGCGGTTCAAAATTACGAGGTCCGTCCCAAAATAGCCCAAGTGTTGCTTCAAACTGGACGTTAATATAACTAAACTAACTAAATCAAGATCGAATTATGTTGGTTAAGCGAGGTTCCGCTATATTTATTTTCTAATAATGATAAAAAGTTTAATCTAATTGTTCGATTTTAACAATCTGTAAAACAGATAGTTGTATCTTAAAGTTTTTTTATTTATTACACATATACTTTAGATAATATATTAAACATTAGCTTAATTTCCTAAAATTTTTATTAAAATAGAAGAAAATATTTGTATTGCTTTTCGACAAACTTTTCTGATAGAAATATTGAATGAAGGCTATTCTAACTTCATCTTAATATGCTTATTATCCTTCTCATGATAACAATGTAGATGTCGAATCATTTTTTAAACTAAATTCCATCTACAGTTAAATGTGTTTCACATAGTCGTCCTTAAAATTGTCACTAGAAGTGTCCAATTTAATCAGAAAAAGGGAATTAATATTTAGCATAATAGATATTTAAACATTAAATCATGAAATATTTAATTAAAGTTTTAGTTTATTATTATTACCATTTTATTTTCTATATCCGTTATTCTTAAACACTTTCTGAAGAAATGATGTTTTTATATAACGATTTCTTTTTGATTTACGTGACATCTGTATAAAGGCCTGTACATTATTGTCTTAGATAAAGCAATGTTTATCTTTCATAGCACTTTCATTTAAAAATATTTCATGACAACACGACGTGAATTCCAAATTAATTAACTGAGAAAATATTGTTATAGAGGATACTATACAGCTTGCTATATTAAGCATTTCACCTATAATTTTATCTTTTATACATTTCTTCCAAAGAATCTTAAACTAAATGATTCAGATATTTTTATTATTTTTGTTTAGTTTAGCCGTTTATGAAATTAATTTACCTCAAGTATTCCTTCTGAAGATCAATTCTGTATTCTCATTTAAATGTTGACTATATCTTTAAAATATTTAAACATTTGATGAATTATTATTATTTCCATTTGGCTTATTATAACTTCATTGCACTACATATCTGTGTCTTCTTCCCTTCATCCTTCAGAGGTCATCGCCTTATCTATTCAATAATTTTAAATTTAAATTATTTGATTCTTTCCCGTTTTTTAAATGAAATATTTGATTGCCAATAGCAAATCTGATTTATTTCACTTTTACAGTTTTTTAGGACTACCTAGACAATCACGTAGTAAGATATGTATTGATTCTTTTAGTACAATCAATAAAAGCACCATAGTCAAAAAGCCTATTATCTTTTTTAACTCAGGGAATATTTCGGCGCTGGTAAAATATAATCAATAATAGTATTATTTATTTTCAATAATGTTTTTCATTTAAAGTATTAAAAAATATTTATGTAGGTATTAGAAATATTTTATGTATACTTGATTCTTTTAAATATTTGAAAACTCGCATATATATTACTTACTTACTATTAAAATATATATGAATAATAAATCGCGAACGATATATATGAAAATCTGCAACAGACAATCTAGAATGTTTTTAAATTGTTTCTTAAGAAAATGTGTCATTTTTCCCATTAAAATATGATAAACTTTTGAATGGACTTCTTGGAAAAATCTTAGCTTTCTACTTTCTTTAGAAATATTTTCTGGAATAAATTTATATGGATAAAAAATTCGTTTCTTTGGTTAAAAAAGCATTTATAATAAATATGCACTAATTCCTTTAAGAATTCATTTTTAAAGCATGCTGGTTAATATTTTAATAATCCAATGTTAATATCTCATTTAAAGTAAAAATTGTTTAAAGCATAATGACAAAAACGTGGCTACGCGTGAATATGAAAATTTTATAAAAACAGTGCCTCAGAACACTGTCTTTGAAATCATGATTTTATTTTAAAAAAACCAAATTAAAAACTTTTTTATATTTATTATACACAAGCTAATATGTACAAGTTATTACAGATGAGAAAATGAGTATCTTTACAGTGTTTAATTCTTTTGTTAATCCAAAACAAAAGAGTTACTTGAAGATCTCCAATAAAAACAGATCTTCTTCATGCAGACATTTCCAAAAGAAACTTGAAGGTGACTTTCATTCAGAAGGCAATGAGTCATATCCATGGAGTTTGTGATTCTACAATAAAACAACTTTGTTATTTAAGTCAAATTGAATTATTTTATGTATTCAGATGAAATAAATCGAATAATCATTAAAGTTGTTCCATAAACATAATCCTTTCTTCAAAAGTTAAGTTAATGTCTTCAATATATATGTAAAAATTTCCAGGATATTAAAAGAATTTTTGCACTTCACCTATTATTTCAAATTTTTTCAGAATCAATGGTTATTAAAATAATTCTTTCTCTGAGGCGATGGAAATAAAGAATTTGCGATAAAAAAACTATCAACATAAATAAAAATTCAGCTCTCAACGTGTTTTCTTACATTGCAATGATGTAATAGATCTTTCATATAAAAAATAAGAAACTTCTTAATTGTTTCCCTTTTTCTATTAGTTTAATTTTTTTTAAAAATAACCGCAATTTAATGGCGAATTGGAACAAAGTATTTTCGATTTTCTAGATTAGTTACGAAAAAATGAGCAACTTTTCTCTGACACCAAGAATGAAAAATAATCAAATAAATTTCTAATCAACAGACAATTAAAATATTAAAATTTTTTAACATACCGAGCCGTCAAGTAAAGTAGAAGCCTAAAAATTTAGTTTATCCTCTGAATCCTCCTGTTGGTGGGTCTGCCACAGGTGCCTGAACTGGTCTTCCAGGGATGATAGAAGCTGCATTGGCAGCATCTTCTTCATTGTGAAGAGGTACATCAGACCCAATATGTAGATTGGCATTCAGATAGAAGAAATCGCCTGATCTTGCGCATGGAATGGAATCCTCGAAATTAGAGCAAGTGAAGGAATACTGGTTGAACACAGTCTGGTTGCCGCACAGGAATGACCAGTGCTGCATCTCAGATGTGCCATCAGCGTGGACGGCGGTGTGGCAGATATGGAAAATCTGGCAGTTATTCTCCATATCAGCGTAGTATCCTTCATTACTGCATACAAAAGTTGTCCTTATAGGTCCGACAATAAGTTCTGCACCATCAGGAAGCTCGTAGGCAGCCCGTTTGGACTATGTAGGGAGAAATTGAGAAATATTACAAAATGACTTTAAATGTTTTATACCTTGAATAAAATTCAAGATAATACATAGACTATCTAATATCAAAGCTAAAAATATAAATAATTTGTAAATATGACTTTTTAATTTTATCCAACAATGAAATGCAAAATATGATTGGTTAGTATTTTGATTTATAACATTGCACAGCAGCGATCCAAATGTTTAAAAATAATGCTGCAACTCAATTTAAATTTATGAATGTGACCAAAGGGAACAAAGTTAATAATGTAATTCTTAAGTATCCAAATTGTATCACGTTATTCAATGAATGACATAAGATTATAAATAAATAATTTTCTGAAACAACATTCTGTTGCCAATATTTCCTAGGAAGCTGCCATATTTCTCCTTCTTCCTTTAATGAATATTCGCTCATACATATTGATGATTAGCAAGGTTTTTCATAGTTTATTCTTGATGAGATGGGTAATATTTCAATTTGGGCAACAAAAGGATTAGCAGCTAAAGACATAATTTTATAAAAGAAATGGCGATAGATTCAAGATACACTTCATGATTCCGTGATTCAAGATACACTTTTGAATTCAAGCAAACTCATACAAAAGTTTAAATACATTAAGTTTTAAAACTATATATAATATATTAAAAATTAAATACTCACTCTTGATGCAGCCATTGAAAGGGCAAATCCAGAGAAAACTTAAAAGAAAAATAATTTTCGCATCAATACAAATTATGTCCAAAATTGGAACATTATATTTTAGTAACTAAATATGGTTTGATTGAGTATTGGGTGTTTTTTTATTTTTGTTTAAATAAAAAAGCGAATATAATTCATTTTTTGTTTGTATTATTGAAAATAAATGAGTAAGTTCTTGATGAATTAAAGATTGTCTGTGAAGAATTTTTCGAAAAAATGTTTTGACAGTGCTAAACACTCTGAATAATTTCTGAACTATTTTAAATCTAAAAGAAAAATTTTTAAAAATACTTTTTATTTAAGTTTACTTAGAAGTGATGTTTGTAACTTTCCAGATTAAATATGATGTTAATAATATCAGAGAAACTTGTCATAAAAAGGTAAATTAATTGGATGCACTTTTAAATTGGAAGATAAAAGGAAGAAGGTGAACTAAATATGATGTTTTAAGGTTATGAAGCATTTTCTCTATTATTAATTATTTTTTTATTTTTATTTGGATTTTAATTCATTATTTATTTTAATTAATGCAATAAAAATTTCTTAGTTTATTTTATACTTTCTTGCTTAGTTTCATTTAGATTTCAAACTACATATTTGGCATACTTATAATGTTTATTGTTTTTCAAGTGCTACATTTTTAATTTGAAGTTAACATAACTTAAAATCAATTTGTTGTAAACGCAAAAATTTTCGGTTCAGGTCATTTCAGACCAATCAGATTAATTAAACACATAATTATCAGTAATTATATAAACCATGTAAAATTGCAATATTTTCGAAGGGGATCATATTGATAATAAAAATAAATTTTACATAAATATATTACTAATAGAAAAACTAAGGATTATCTTTTTGCTAAACTAGAAGACAAATTAAAATGGAAAATTGTTTATAGCATCAGACTATATATATATATATATATAGTGAATAATCTTTGTTTTATGTATTGATATAATCTTTAATTGACTTTCGATGGTAAAAGAATAACTCGTACTAAAAAATCTTTAGTGATAATAAACTATTATTAATAATTTTCTAAGAAGGACATCCCATAGACAACTTACGGATTAATGCGATGGACAGCTTCATCTTAGATGCAAATGTTCTTGAAACTATAAATACAGCAAAGACTTTTAATCATTAGTAGGAATATTTAGAAATATATATAATGTAATGACATTATAAAGTTAAAAAGATGAAAATTTTCTTTCGATTTCTCGTTACTTTTAGATCTATATTAATAAATTATAAAGTAAAACAGAATATTTTAAACAGTAACTATTCATTTACTAACTATTCACTAAAAAATAGGAAATTATTCATTTGTCCGCTAAGACTGACATCAAGAGATTCATCTGGCTTCCCATATGAAACACAAATGATGACTAGTTTCATCTGAAAGTCCGTGAAAAAAGCAAACAACGCCCCCTGTATTGGATTGAAGTCAGAAGTATGCCTGACATCATGTGATACTTAGTTGCTTTACAGTAGCATTTATCAAAAGAAGCGTGACATCAATCTTAATTATTAATTCTCGAATCGTTGACTTAATCATTTATGCTAAAACAAATTAGATTAGAACCACCAATCACTGTTTCATCATTAGGATTTTTTTTATTATTATTGGAAAAAATCTAAAAACATTTCTTTATAACTTAAAAAAATATATATTCATCTAAAATGTTATATTTGTTTTTTTGAAGTTCAAGTTCTAAATTACTGGCATCAACATACTAAATTATATTGTACCTTTTCTTATATACTAAAAAACTAGCGTAACATATGAAAATCTTGAGGTAAATATAAGATTACAAATACTATTATTATGTAATCGTGTTTAACTCTGTGATATATTTCAATACGAAGCCTTAAAGGAATTTTGTCTATAAGAGCGAAAAAAACTGGCTTCAAAATAATTATTTGGGAAGATTCTTTAAAGCACTCATTTAAATAGCCATATAAATTTTACTAAGATGAAAGTGTAATTTCAAATTTCTTTCCAATATATAGAGTAATTTCATTTTACTGAGTAACAAAAGAAAACAAATTGTTGAAAAACAGCATCCAATATACTCACGTGTATCAAATGAAGGAGAGGAAACGTACCTTAGTAACCCAAGGAAGGAGAGGGATGCAGATGATGAGAGAGGATCGAAGCACCCTTCATTTTATACCCTACCACCTGACGAAATGGGTCGGTGGACCAATCAGAGCGTGGACACGGGCTGACCACAAGTATGTCACAGGAACTCTTCCTCGTTGTTAAGTTTGAGAAAGTAAAAATTAAACTCTATTATATCTAGAAATATAAAACTGAAAAGTAACTTTGATTTTCTTTAAAAAAAAAAACGACTTTGTCAGAAATCGTTTGGCTAAAAGACTGTAAATTGCTGCTAAGTTAAAAAGAAGAGCGTAAATAGTTAAAAAGAAAAACTTCACGGAGAAATGAAAAAACAACATTTCTTTATGGTAAGCAACGCACTATAAAATCTTAGCTTCTAAAGATTTCTCTGGTGTATAGACAATACTAATGAGAATTATAAAATTATCCGAATGACTTTATTGCCTTTCTGATATAGAATTTCTCCTTTTATTTTGAGTGTCTTAATTAAGGCTCGAGCCAAATAAATCTAGAAAAACGTCAAGGCAGTTAAACATTATTCTGCATTACATGTTATAATATTATTAAATAATCCTATAGTTGAGAGGAAAGTCCATGGATAATGTGCAGAATCACCATTTGGGGGGCGGGTATCGAACTAGATTTCGACGCTCTTAAACACATGCGTTTTATATTTACACGTTCTCAAGATATCTTTAGTTCTGATTTGTATAAATGGGAAAGAAATTTATTTCTAAGATTTTGACCATTACACTTCATTCTTCGACTTAGATGCCAATAAAGGATATTATCTTTTTCATGTAAATTTCCTTTTCTTTACATAAATTTTAACAGATTCTCACAATGACTCCCTCTGATATTAACATTATAGAAAATGTCAGTGAATGCACGTTGAAATATGCTGAGTACTTTTTAAAAAATATATTTTTTGTCATGTTGCTATTTTTAGGAAAGAAAGATGTATGAGTTAGAATGGCATGTGGAAGAAAGTTTCATTAGATCATTTTTTTCATTTAATTTTTTGCGCTGGAGACATTGCAACTACGGAAGAAGCAAGAGCTCATCAAAAGATGGCACGCTCTCACTTCTTGTCCTGCAAGGAGATTTTGAAAATCGCTCAGAACAATAGGTAATTGTTTTTTTTCTCCATTTCAATCTCCATTAGATATATTCTGTAGTTTAAAAGAAGGTGTATCCGACTTCAGAAAAATTAATTTAATTTATTTACATTAACCTTCTACTTCGAAGCTACATTCGGATGCAGAGAATGACTTTTAGCCGTAATCAGAAGACGAGGATACCTATGTTATCACACAAATACGCAAAACTTCAAAATAAAACAATTCCAGCAAAAGGTATTCCCTATGGTGTGGTGTGGAAGTTTGGAGAGGGGGTGTCAGCTCAAATGTCATCCTCGTCATCTTACCGTGGTTCAAAATTACGAGGTTCATCCCAAAATAGCCATAGTGTTGCTTTAAAACGGAACGTTAATATAACTTAACTAAACAAACTAAGCAAAATCTAGTGAGAGGTTGATCAATCCATGCAATTAGATTTAACGTGTTCTAGCCCCACGCTTATAGCTATTGTGTAAATTTAGGTCTCTTTTCGAAGAGCTAAAGTCGGAGGGAATCTGAGAAAGAAGTGTGATTCTCAGTTAAAAGTGATTTGCTTAGTTTGGAATCCCTAAAAAAATTCCTTAGAAATGAAAAGTTTAATGTATTGATGAGTCTGAAGTAAAGCAATTAAAGGTATCTTTTAAGAGCAGTAGCTGGGCCCTTTAAGACTGATTTCTTTTCCTCTTAAATTCTAATATTCGCTCTTTGAAGGTTAAGATTAAATAGATTTTTACAGAGTCCAGGAGATATTTGGAAATTTTCTAAAGAACAGATTAAATAATGCTCTGGAGTTCAAGAACTTTTGAAATTTTCTTTTTCTGTAAATTGTTTATCATGTCACTGAGAAGATTGATTGTAGTAAGAAAGCTAGTAACTGTGGGATAACACTTCGATAAATGTATATAATGTATGAAATGGTAGGTTATTTTCAATGCTTTTATACCACAGCAAATAGCGGAGATTGCATTCATTGTCTTCAATATAGATTATCTACTTTAAACAGTTTGACATTAACGTATTTCAAAGTGGTGACATTAGTAGTTCGAACAACTGATTGAAAAGACGTTATGAAAAAGATAGTTTTGAAAAAGACAGCTTAGAAAATTCTTATAATGCATCAAATGGAAAAAAAAATTTAATAGATGAATAGTGACTAGGCACGAATGGAGATGAAAGAAAAAATTTTAATAGAAGAAAGAAAATTTCAATATACAGCACTCTTTGATTATATTTCAATTAAATATTCAAGCAAATCTTCTAATATTACTTACTAGTCGACTTTTGTGACTAGTTGATTATACATAATAATTAATTGTTAAAAATTTTTTAATTAAATATTTTATTATATTCTCAGCATAGAAATTTTAAGTCATATTTTCATAGATATATATATCCTACTAATTTAGAAACCTTGCACAGTTCTGTGCATTGTATTAAGTACCTAAATACTTTTCTGCCATCTCATGAAAAATTTTATCCTCAGTTTGAAATGGAAATGGTAAAATTTTAACTAATACAAAAAAATTGCTAAAACTATTTAAAAATGAACGTACTTTAAAAAATTATATCATAGTTTACTTGTAAAATTAAATTTTAATTGCAAATATAGCAAAATTTCAAAAAATTTATTTGAATCATGTCTTAAACAGGAATCTTCCGAGGATGGAAAGATAAATTTTTTTCTTCATTGTTAAAAATGGAAGAAAAATCCCTGAATAAAGTATTAGTTTCAGAAATGAAAAGAGAAATTAAATTTCTTTATAATGGGGAATTATATTATTGTAAAATAAATTAAAGAAGACTTTCAAAACTTAATTAAAAATTGTGAAAAAAAGTGTATCAATAAAATTAGCATTGTTGAAAGATACTTTTGTTTGTATTTGAAAGTATAAAATTTATTTTTGTGCTTTAAAAATGTCAGCAGTTAGAGGTATAAAAAGGGTGACATTTTACATAATTATAAATTAATTAAAATATTAACAAAAATTTCGAAAAAAAATTGGTCTGAGCTGATCACTCCCACTTTCTAAAATGCATCTGTGACAAATATGGGACATATTCTAATTTATATTTAGTAGAGACTAACTTTTTGTAATCTGTTAGCTTAACAGTAATATATAGGGGAAATAGTGAAGTTTAGTGGCGACCTCTTGCACATAGTACACTCAATTTCTGGTTATGAAGTGTAGTTACATAGTTACATATATCAAACTATTAGTTCTTCATTATTATTCTATGAGAGATACAAACAACTATTTGTTGCTTTCTTCTTAAAATAGCAGCCATTTTAATCAGCCCAGTATTTTTCAGTTTCATAACGATCAAATCTGGAAGGGTGGGGTATACTATTTTGGTATCTTGATTCAAACTTTTGTCCATTTAAAGAATTTATTAGCACTAATTAACTTATTTTTATTTGAAATGTTATTTAAATATAAATATATTCCAAAGAAATTGTAAGAGTTGTTCTTGTTGATATTAATATGTAATTACTAAATAATATATTATGATAATCACTGGAAAATTCAAATTGTCAAGCAATATTCGTATTCAAACAACTCGGTTTGAATGAGATTACATTAAAAAAATTGTTTGAATCCAATATTTTTTTTGTTTACATGAAATTATTATCTTTTTTATATCCATGAAATTATTATCCTTTATCCGCAATACCAAAATCATAAAAGCAGTCGTCGTCCTAAGTGAATCTTTCAAGTTAACTTTTCAAAGTAATTAGCGTATATTTTAGTTGCAAAAGAAGTAAATATGAAATATTTAAATAGAGCTTGATATAACATGATTTTTAGAATTCTTATAAGTTCGGCTGTTGCATTCAAAAGGCAAATTACATAATACAATGAGTGAAATTAATTTTTAAAGTTAAAGAAAGCTATCAATATTAAATAATTGAAATTCTATTCTAATTATTCTTAGGAGTTGTTTCTTCAGAAATGTCCGTCTATCTATTACAATACGGCATATTAAAAATTTTCCCTAGCTATTCTGTTCAACTGTGAATTAAAAATTTCCTAAAAAGAGCTTGTAAAAAAATCATCGGCACTTCTTTTTCGACTGTTAATTATTTTTTGATTAACATTTTATGAATATATACTTCTGTTAACTTTATATTTAAAATGTACTTTTAAGTAACAAGAAGTGAAATTCTCATGTTTGGAGTTGAAAGCACTTAGAATGTAAAACTAGCCATTCATAAGCACGGTGCTAATTGATGTAACCTGGGAAAATTTTGATTCCAATGGCCAAAAGATTGATTTTTGTCTTAGTAAAAAGAAGCTAATGCTGACCTACCTAATATAATTTATCCTCATTCTTTGCATGAGTAGGAGACATTAGATATCAACTATATGTCCTTGAATTCATGAAATAAGAAAGTTGGAAGGATTTACACAAAATGATAATATTTAACAAAGTCCTATTAATCATATTCTATAGACAGTGTTACAAAAAATAAAGCATTATTTGCTAAAAAGATTATCAATCAGTTTTAAGAAGCAGATATATGCATTAATGCACTATTTATCTCTATTCAGCATATCTATAAAGTGACGTCATCTTCAGATAGTGTTATTAATTTATCGTTTGTTTCTTACTTTTAATGAATTTATCTCGAACCACAAGGAATTGCGAGAATATCGTTTGGTATTTTCGCACAATTTTTTCTGTTTAAATAATCGCACTTCTGTAATATGCGACTTATGTTTATTCTTTAACAAATTTTTATATATTTTGAAATTGCATTTTTACGATTTGAACCACATTCTTACGAATTGTTACTTAAAGTATCTGTAAATATGTTGTAAATATTAGAATATAATTTTAAAAACCAGCAGCGTTATATTCATTGGATTTAATCACATACACAACAGCTTCCAGAATATTCCAATTATAGCGAAAGTGTGATCGTTTTATTTGGTACTATTTTATTTATTACTTTAAACTACGCAACATATCTCATCAACAGAATAAACGATTTCTGCCAGCTGATACCCAAGAAACTTTGTTACATTATCCAAGAAGAGGAAAGAAGGAATGTCCAACACTTTTGATAAACAAGAATTATTTGATAGTGAACACAGTAAATGCTTTGCTTTACGATATGTTCTATACACTAAATGATTCGCAGACATTTCTTCAGAGTTATTATCGATGAATATAACAACAAATTCAAAATACATCACTTTTATTGACCGGAATAAAAACTTTGTATTAAAAGACATATGACTACGAGTAAAATGCATGCCGTGATTCCTACAACATTTATTATATAACAGGTATTCTTATGCATTTTTTTTCTTTCGAAACAGAAGTAAAGTAAAAACTATTGAGTTCTTTTACACCATTCAATCTTCCCGCACATTTGCATGCCATCATTTGTAAACCTTATATATTTTTATGCGATGAATTAAAAAATATATATAGGATTAGTTTTCCGAAACTCTTTCATAAATATTTTATCACCTGTGGTGACATGTCACTCCTACTATGAAAGCTAAACTATAGCGACTATAACTACCCACTACGTAATCGAGCCGGCCAGAACTTAATAATTTACCCTAAGTCGAAAGAGCTCTTACTACTTGTTCGTTTCTTAAACTTTTCTTGTTTTGCTTATTTTCTATGTAAAATACATCCAACCTTGTTCTTGTTAAAGCCGAAGTGGTTTTTGAAGCTCTTTAAGTAACGAAATCTGACAATCCCCCCCCCCTTGTTAAAAATGAACGTACATGAGCAAGGCTTTCAGTGCAACAAAAGTTCAAATTTTTATTATCAAAGACTCTGAAAAGAGAGTTCTGTGCTACGTAGTATAGTAAATCGTAATCGTAAATGAATATGAATTTCCGAAGCATTTCTTTCGACCGATTGAAAAAAAAAATTGGCATAGAATTGCAAGTTTAATAGCAAGATTACATACAAAATTTCATTTATCAAAAATCATTGCACTTTGGAAAATAGTGTACGCATGTATGCTAAAGTATTGATCAACAAATGATCAACTCCTCCTTTGGTATATCCACGTATTTTGTTCAAAATCTGCTACAGATCTACACTTTAGATGCTAAATTGGTTTATCAAATTTTATCCATCTACCTTTTTACATGTTGTGGTTTTCGGATCTTTAAATGAACGGCCAGAATTCCTAAGGATAAATTTCGATCCAAAATTGAAAAAAAATATATGAATTTGACCTTAACATATTAACATCATCCGCTATCTGAAAGTGTTTTCAAACAATTGCATTAGCAGACAGACGAAATTTCAAACATATATTTTTCGGGCATATCGGGGAACTGAAACATGGAGTTTTGCCAAAATTTCGAATTCGAATCTTTTTTTACATTTGCAATGCTTTCTATCTGTTTACTTTGAAAACAAATAAATAAACATCGATCGAGGTAATCAAAAGATAAATTTTAAAAAATCAAAATGAAATTTACAGTCGCAAATTTCAAGTTATTATGTGAGAACATTATTATTTTTAAATCATTATTTGTCTTAATTAATTTAAATCATTAACCTGTTTAAACCGGTGTGAAATAATCACGAGACTTCTTTATCGATCTCAAATTTCCAAAGTTTTATCTTAATTTAGTCCATAGTAATTTCATTCTCTTATTTCCTGATGCAATTCCACTTTCTATTTAATTAATTCAATTGAAGCTGTGTAAAAATTACTGCGCGATCATTTATAATTATCAAGTGAAATTGGTCCCTTCCTTGCCCTAGTACAAAGGTCAACACGTGTATTAAATTGACATTTGCCCGGAAATCACATGTTATATAAGAATAGTGATCATTTGGTTCGCCCTTCCTTTTTCTTACTTCTACTTTTGTGCCACGCTGAGACGGACGTGCCTTGTCCGCGTCTCTGCTTGTAAATAAATTGCCTTCCCGAGATGGATATAGTAAAGAGAATTAAAAAATCCAAAGTCTCTCCATGTGTTCAAGCTTGTCTTCTGCTGCAATCAAAATAATGTTATATATATATATATAT
Organism: Argiope aurantia; assembly: GCA_026543865.1. Lineage (NCBI taxonomy): Eukaryota > Metazoa > Arthropoda > Arachnida > Araneae > Araneidae > Argiope > Argiope aurantia. Next base: position 9,065 of record JAPMOR010041599.1, on the reverse strand, counting down.
ATATATATATATATATATATATAATTTTTTTAAACTTTTCAATTTTCTAGCTGGCAAACAAAGTTTTGGACTTCGACCGATTTCGAGATGAAATAACAACTATGATGTCATAGTTTTACGTCAACCTATTAAAAACACATCTGCTATCAAAGAAGCATACGTAATAATAAAGAAATACTGGTAAAAGCAGGTCAACCTTTTAAAAACGCATCTGCTTCCAAAGAAGCATAAGTAATAATAATGCAATGCTGGTAAAAGCAAGTAAAAAAATTGTTGCGATTAAAAGATGCTGATGAAAATTGCCATTTATGCTTTATTCATTGCCTACGTGATTTCGAGCTTCAAAACCTCCAAACCAAAACGGCGTCATATTCTCACATGATAAAAATGGAAGAAAGAGCTGCAGCAAACATTGAAGTATCTGTTTCAGAAACATATAATTCCCATTTTCTATTTAGATGTGCTTTGGTCTCTTATTTTGATATATTTTATATAGTTTTCGAAGATAACAACTTGTTTTGAAGATAATAAGAAGATAGTTGTTAAAAATTAATATAAAGTAAAAAACAACTAGGTCCAACTTACATGAAAAATTGCAAAATTGTAGTAGTTTGATTTTTATGATTAATACAACTGTTGATAACGTTGAGTAAAATAAAAGTTAATGGTGAATTTTCTGAAGAAGGAGTTTCAGGAAGACTAATAATCTGGAACAGATTTATTGAATTTGAATTAATTGTTTTAATCTTTATTTATGCTAAATTAGCTTAGATATCAATTGAGTCATATAAAATTATTAAAAATGTTTTAACTTATCAAATTTTACAAATGATCAGTGCTCTGTTTCCTTTCTGACATTTAAAAATGTTATTAAAAAAAGGAATTAGAATATCGATTTATCGTCATTTACTTTATTACATCATTTATTTGAAATAAACCTCACACTGACTAAAAAATGAAGTATTTTGAATATTTGGAAATATTTTTTTGAATATGGTTTAGTTTTTCAAATATGCATTTATTTATTTGTGAATATATCAATTGCAATTTTTGAAAACAGAGACAGATGTCAAAAACAATTATCTTTGAATAAATATAGATATACAGTGCTCCCAAAATTGAGTATACACAATACACTTTCTTCTTTCATTTTATTCTTTTTGATCTTAACATTCCTATTTATGACTAATATTTATAATAACGCCAAAATATACATTAACAAAAGTATTAGGCTAAAAATCAAAACGGAGGAATCAATAATATTTTTATTACAGTAATTTTTATGTCAAAGTTACAAATTCCAAAGTCGCAAAATTGAGTATACATTTAGCAAAATCTGTCAACAAAAAGAGAAAAAGATAAATTAATATTTTGTTGCATATCCTTTTGCACTTAGAACAGCTTGTAAACGGTGTGGCATTGAGATGACAAGAGTTTGAGTTGTTTCGACGGATATTTTTGACCATTTTTCTTGTAATACTCTTTTTAAGTGTTCCTTGCCCCTAATATCGTGTTTTTGAACTGATTTTCCTAACTGTGTCCACAAATTTTCAATCACATTGAGATCTGGAGATTGAGGAGGGGTGTGCAATTGCATTTTACAATTATACAACAACCATAACTTAACTATTTTAGTTGATAATGAAACTGTATGTTTCGGGTCATTTTTTTTTTGTTGTTGAAACAGAAAACTTGACGCTATACCCAAATTCTGGGCACTTTGTTTTAAATTGTTCTTCAACATATCCAAATATTTCATTTTGTCCATGATTCCATCAATGAAAACTAAATTTCCCACTCCTTTTGCAAACGTACAGCCCCATACAAGAAGTGAACCACCTCCATGCTTGACAGAAGGATTGGTGTTTTTAGGAAGAAGTTCAGAATTGGGATTTCTCCAAACATAACATCGACCATCATTACCAAAAACATTGAACTGACTTTCGTCACTGAATATTACTTGATTCCAGAAGTCAGGAGGCTTTGAAATATGACTTTTAGCAAATGAAATTCTTTTCTCTCGATTTAATTTGGAAATGAATGGTTTTGTTCTGGCTACGCGATTCTTATAATTTGCTTTTCGGATTACTCTTCGAATTGTTTCTGCAGAAACACACTTTCCAATTGTTCTTGAAGTAGATATAACGATTCTTGTAGCACTCACCTTAGGATTGTTTGCTACCTTTATAATAACTTTTCTCTTGGTCGTGGCACTGAGAATTTCTTTTCTTCCTCTTCCAAGTTTATTAGCAATTTGTCCATACAATTTATACTTCTGGATAATTTTTTGAACGCATCCGTGACTGCGTTGAGTTTCCCTTGCAATTTCTCGCAGAGATTTAACATCTTCAGACAATCGAATAACAAGTTTCCGAATTTCAACATTTGTTTCATTTCTGGAGCCCATTATGATAACCAAAACGTTTATCTTCACTTGGAAATCAATGATTGCCAATTAAAGTAACAAAACTATTTTACTTATTCATTTGGAAATAAATAGTGGTAGTCAAGTCGCATATTTTATAAGGTGTATACTAAGTTTTGTGACTTTGAAATTTGCAACTTTGACATAAAAATTACCGTAATAAAAACATTATTGATTCCTTCGTTTTGTTTTTTAGCCTAATACATTTGTTAATGTATATTTTGTCGTTCTTATAAATATTAGCCATAAATAGGAATGTTAAGATCAAAAAGAATAAAATTAAAGAAGAAAGAGTATAGTGTATAAATTTTGGGAGCCACTGTATCGTTCTTTACCCCTGAACTTCGACTCTCTTGGGTATTTAACTATGAATTATTTATAACAAATCGATAATGATAACAAATTTATAATAATCGATAATTCCTTATTTTTTGTTTAAGTGGTAGAAGTAAAGATTTTAAGTTTCACTGTGAAAGAAATTTCCGCTATAAAAACGATTGCTCAAGGAATTAAGAAACAAGTTTAATAAGAGAAAATTCAACTAAATAGATATAGACTATTGAACACATTTTTATAAATTTTATTTCTTTGTGAGTGAAGATGACAAGGATATTCGCAATATAAGGCATATTTCATAAAAAATATAAAATATATTTAAAGTATATAATTTGAATGTATTCGAATGATTACAGAATATAATAAAAATTTTAAATTTCGAATAATTACGTGTAGAAAATTATATCTAAGATTAGTAGGTGTTGCGTATCATCCTTTGCGTTCCCTCTGTAGCATTAAATTGAATTTTAAACAATATTTATTATAACGTTGATTCTAATAAAAGTTTTCATTTTTAGTAGTGAGACTTTATTGCATTAAAGACAGTGTTAAAAATGAATATTGATAAAGAAACCATGTAAAGAAAAGAAAAAAATGATTCAATTCAAATGCTCATTTTATTAACAATAAATAAAAAAAAATTGAAACACATTATACACTAGCTAATATTTACAAATTATTGCAAAATAACAATCAAGCGCTTTTACAATGTCCGTTTTTAAATTCACCGGCCTCCTTCCACAGGCTTCTTTGAGACATTGAAAATACTTTTTAACAAAGCAAATGACTCAAGAAGATAGGCGTGATGGCAGATGACCAGTTTCAATCAGTTGAAAATCTATTTTCAGTCAGAGCTTTGCTGAATCTGCAAATAAAAAAGCCTATACTTATTTTTGTAATCAGTTCTAAACAACACCCGTAAAATAATTTAAGTATGCATGAAATAGTTTTTATGTACCACTTATTTAAAACACAATTGTCATGAGCAAAGAGAATCGGCACCCCCGTACAGCTTTAAAAAAGGAAATTGATTTTATTCGCATCAATATGTAAAAGTATAATAAGCGGAAATCTCTCCTAGAAACTTGAATGCATTTTCTTCAATAAAAATCTTATCCCCCCCCTCCCTCTGCATAACATTGGATAGTGTCGAGAATGCCTCGCATGTCATAGGCAAACAAAAGTTACGAAATGTTTATCTATGACATGGACTTAACATTTATTGAATCTATAGAGAAAAGAATATATTAAATCAAGGAACAAACAGTATACACACAGAATAACATACGAAAATACATTACAATTATAATATTTCCTCTATTCTATTTTTTCTCTATATGAGAAATAACCAGATATAAAATTCAAAGTCTATGAATTTTTTAGTTAAAAATTTCAGCTTATAGAAGAACATTTTTAATATACCAATTAACAAAAGCAAAGTCGTAACCAGCTATGCAAAATATTTAATATTGTTTATAACACGATCTTTCTTGAAACTTTGAATTTGTCCAGTGATATATTTTATTTACTATAATAAAAAAATAAAATTCTGTGAATTGAAAATAGAATGGAGCACTTAATTAACCATTTTAAATTTTAAAAAACAGGATTTATACTTATGAAAAATAAACGGAAATATTTATGCAGCAATCAAAACTTTCAAAATTCACGTACCGAGTAACCAAATGAAGGAACCATGTTGAAAATCTCATTTAACCTCTGAATGGGGGTCTTCCTCCTACAGGAGGGCGTACTACCGGTGGCTGACCTTGTGATGGCCTTCCAGGGGTGACAGCAGCTGCCCTGGCAACATCTTGATCGTTGTGGAAGAACACGTTGGGTCCAGCATACAGATTAGCGTTCAAATAAAAGAAATCTCCAGAGCTTCCGCAGGGGACGGCATCTTCGTAGCTAGAACAAGTGAAAGAGAACTGGTTGAAGACGGTTTGGTTGCCGCACATGAAGGACCATTGCTGCATTTCAGATGTGCCATCAGCGTGGACAGCGGTGTGGCAGACGTGGAAGATCTGGCAGTTGTTCTCAATATCGGCATAATATCCCTCGTTACTGCAGACAAAAGAGGTTCTCACAGCTCCGACAATGAGTTCTGCACCAGCTGGTAGTTCATAGGCTGCACGCTTGGACTATGAGGAAAATTACCAAAGAAATACATTTAGAATGCTTATTAAACAAAATACTATTTTTTTACAGCATTTGATAAATAGCTTTAAGCAATGAAAACATTTAAATATAGTTTAGTCAAATAGGTTTTTAAATTATACATTGTTTGATTATTTTTTTTATATAAATTATTTTAAAAAGGCTAATTTTTAACATCTAACAATTCTATACCTATTAGTGCATGGCATTTTATAATATTTTCATGAGATAGTTTGATATTCTACAATATTGTTAAGCATTTCATGATAATACTGTTAGACATTTTGTGCCACTTTTTACTTGAAAACGAAAAATTTAATTATACAGAAGATCCCCCCCCCTTGATAGCTTCAAAAATAAAGCAAATAATTTTCTCTTTATGAAATCTTCTGATATTTTTTTAAGTTTTTACAGTATTTAAGAAATATTAAACCTTTTATATATTCATATCACTAATCATATTTCATAACCTGCTTGTAATTTAAACAATAAAAATGTAAAATTTTTTTATTTTATTTTATTTTTTATTTTTTTATTTTTTTTACTTTAGTTTTTCTTTTCCCCCTCTACAACGATTATTAAACATCATGCTTGCAAACAAAAAAAAAGAAGCTAAACAATCAAATATAGTTTTGTAATATTTTAAAACAGATATTTAAAGATCAATAAATCACCAGCAGCAAAAAATATCTACCTATAAAGTGGTATTGAAGGTTAAATTATTGATGAAAATTTAATAATCTTCTTTCTATTATGAAAATGTAAGGTTCAATTTGAGATAAGATTTGAACTTTCAAAATAGATCAAAATTTCTTACACACATTTAGATAATAGTAAGTTTGATTCTTTATTAATTAATCATATTTCTCACGAACATTCATTTTAAAAATATACTCACTCTAGATACAGCCAATGAAAGAGACGCAATGGATAAAACTGTAATAAAAATATAAAATTATTTAAATATTATGCCGCAATAAGACATGAGTAATTTTCTAAGTATTTACATATTATTTTTACTATATTCATGAAATGTTTCTATTTTTGCAACTGAAATAGAAGCAGAATGAACTTTATTGCATGCTGAATAAATCAAATATGCCTGAACCAGTTTTTATGTCTACTTTTGTCTGAACCATATCTGCTATAAAGAGACATCATGAGTAAGTAAACGTAATTAAAAAATGTTTTGAAATATTTCGAATAAAAATAATTAAAGATATTTTCATTCAAAGCTTGAGTAAAAACATAAATCACCAAATTTTGACAGAAATTTATAGTTTTTAGGAGCAGATAAAAAGACCCAGTTATAATTTGGATTTAAAATTTTGATTTTAATAAAATATCAAAATGTATTTTTTTATAATTCTAACAAATCACACTACAAAATGATGAAATAAAAATTAAAATATTTGGTCACATCTGTTCAGATGAAATTGAGATAACGATATTAGGAATTAATGCATTTAAAAAAATATCGGTATAAAGAGTAAAATTAAAAGCAATTTTTGATTCTTAGAAGGGGTTACCATCAAAGTTGCCTCGAAATTAATATTTATTGTTTATTTTTAAACTTATAGGTAAAATAAAAAGAAATGAAAATAATCTGTATGATTAATATGTATTTCAAATATTGTCATCCATTTGAATACAAAATCATACAATAAATAAATATCTATTCAGTGTATAATAAAGATGCACACATGGAAAACTTAATAATTATAAGCATTATGTTTGTTATTTTAACCTTTAGCCACAAATACACCATCTTGAATTTTCACTCTCAGCTTAACTATTTTGGATGTTATGCTATTTGGTAGTCCTGCCTACTTATTGTAACACCCTCAAATTGTCATTTTTATAAAACAATCAGTTTTTTTCCCATAAAACCTCATCTATTAGCCTTGCCAACGAAAGTAAACCATTCCCCTTTAACAAATAAACAAAACAAAAAATTAGAACATTAACACAAAAAAAAACTTAATTTATTATTCAAGAGGTACGTCTTAGTTCAATTTTCTCTATTCGATTGTAATCTTAGTGTCCTGAATTGAAATAACATTAATAATGTAAATGAGTAGCATTTTCATCAAATATATTTAAAATGATTTGCAATTAAATTGGGAAACTCACAGACTAATGCCAGGGCCAACTTCATTTTGAAGGCAGGAGTTCTTGGATCTGTAAAAAATAAAAAATAGAAACATTTAAAATTAAAGAGGAAACCTTTTCTCAGATTGATTCACTTTGCATTTAATATTAAAACGAAAATTATATGATAACAAAAATAGATTGCAATATTTAATTTCAAGTAAGAAAAATGAAACTGCTGAATCTAATTTAATAGCATCATCTTTATAAGAAAATTTGATAGTATTTTTTATGATATAACACTCATTGATTTAAGTCTTATCAGTTTGAAAATTAGAATTTATAAAATATATTATGAAATCTTCAGTGATCTAATGGGATAACAGCAATATGAATGGGATTGCAATGATCCATTCCAATTGTCATCTTCCTGGATTCAACAAACTGCTGTTTAAGAAATGTATTGCGATATCTATTAATAAAAGGTTAATGATCAATCATTATTACTTCACATAAATCAAATGATCATTAAATAATTTATGTTTGCTTTCTTTTATACAAAGTACTTTGCTCAAAAGTAAAGTATTATAATCGTCAATAAATTTGAGATAGGAAACCGACGTCCTTACATAGGGTAGCGCACTTCCTAGGCGTCCCGGGTTCGAATCCCGGTTTGAACATGGTTGTTCTTCATCTGTGTACTATATGGGAGGTGTGTGAATGTGCCCCCCTGTAAAAAGGGGCTGTGCAAGCGAATGTGTGAGTTTCTGTCCTTGGATGCTCAGGGGTCTTTACCCTCAGAAGCTACTGCACCCCATTTCTTTTGTAACGCGGACACGACAACATTATCATCATTTGAGATAGAAAGTTTGAGGCGCTTCCACATTTCATATCTCTGTGAATTCAAAGAAGCGTAAGTGCTCTATCTGAAACATTCTCTCCATTACCTGAAACCTTCTCTCCAATTTAGTTCTTATCTCCCTCACATAAAATTATGGCCCCGGTATAAAACCACAAATGGCTTGCATGGGTTAAAGAATAATAGTTACGAAATACAGCACTTAAGTGTGAATATGACTTTTTTTCTGAATCTATTTTACGAATATCTATTTTAAAAAGCCTAGACCTAGACTTAATTTAAGATCTAATAAAATTAAAATTTCACACTACATTGCAGTTGTAGTCACGAGATAGCACACAGAATGTCACTTATTTAAGTATCTTCATTTTTGACTTATTACATTTACATGTAATCGAAAGTACAGACCGTCAAATCTGTCGACCCTTTGACATATTAGGTTCAAAATTTGATAATGATCTATATTTTAGATGCTAAAACATATGTAACAAATTTTATTTACCTAGCTCTTTGCGTTTAGGAGTTACACTTGTAATCGTTTGTGTGCCTGTAACAGATAGACTTATTGTGAAAGGATTTCGTTAACAATTTGATAGATCACTACAAATTTGGTTGTGATCTATATACAAGTTTTCAGCCATCTATCTCAAAGCGTGAGATAGATGGCTTTTTGAGTTACTGTATTCACAAACAGACATACATTTTACTGAAAATGTGCTTTTCGATTTCAAAGGTAGTCTGAAACATAGAGATTCATCCGAATCTCTAGCTCGATTTTTTTTTTGCGTCCTTTATATTTTGTATACGACAAAGTAAAAAAAAATATTAAGTCTATCGGCCTGTGAAAGCTAAAACTCAAAAATATTTAAAACTGGGCAGATGAAATTTGGAAAACGGACTTTAAGCTGATTTTGTAGAATTCTTTCAAATTCTGAAAGAAATCTTATCAGAAGAATTTTATCTGTCCGAGTACAAGTGAACACGTTATCTATCAAACATAAAAAGTTAGATAAATAAAGTTTGGGGCACGAATTTAACATCTAAAATATAGATTCATATCAAATGTGGAAAAAATTTCGAAAAGGGCTTGACCATCTGTCGGTCTGTACTTTTGGATAGAAACATGTAAGCACAATGACTTAAATAAATAAATTTCGCTATGTTATCTTGAGATTACAAACATAATTTCACGTC